>BSSO01007685.1:0-10785 GCA_030267885.1 Mesembryanthemum crystallinum | reverse complement strand
TAATTAGGTTTATTTATGAAGTGATTCAAGATTTTTTTTATTTTTATTTTTTTTTATTTATTTTTTTTTTGGGTTAGTAAAGTAGGTTAGGAGTTAGGTTAGGAATTACGAACCTCTAAAATTTGCCATATAGGGTGGGAAGTTAGGCTTGGGGGATTGTGTTTTAATATATATTAATAGATGTGTACAATGTGCTTATTAAGACTTATCTAATTTGCATTGAATTCAGTTTAGTTCAGATATATATATAACTTACATCTTCTATGATCACAAATTACTACTCAATTCAATTCCCGTTAGTTTAGTTGAAACAGTTCACTTCAATCAGTTAACACACCCTGAAAGATTTCATTCAATACAAACTGTAGAATTTGTTTTAGACTACATAAATACAACGTGCAAGTAAACATAAAGAATATCTTGTGCATTTTGTCAAATTGCACAAATACCCAATTACATTTATTTGTGTTTCCTTTTTTAGAGGAAAAGAGAGGGACCAATCACGATCAAGATATATTTGACAGAATCCTTGGCTTCCTGCTCCTCTTTTGTTGGCTTTCTTTTGGAAAGGGGCAACAAATGGGCATAGGGCAAAGTTTGAACCACTATCTATTATGTCCCCTGCATTTTAATTCGTTTTTATATATGCGTTTATTTCTGCAGTAGAAAGTTAAAAATATAACTTAAAGGACATATTCATTTCAATTTAAATTAATTTAAGAACTTTAATTAAATATAATAATAGAACTAAATTGAATTGAACTAATATAAAAAAATGGATAAGATGAAACTAATACATCCTAAGTATGCATGTCATATAATTACCAAATAAGGCCAGTTGAAAATTCGGGCTTTGTTTTCTTCATGTTATTTTTGTTGATATTTATTGTTGATTATTTATTTTTGTTGATTTTCGTTGATTTTTGTTGATTCGTTAGATTCGTCAGAGAGTGACTTTGTTGATTTTTGCTAATTTTTGTTGATTTTTTTTACAGATTTTTGTTGATTTTATTGATTTTTGTTGATTTTTACTGATTTTTGTTGATTTTGCTGAAATCAACAAAAATCAACCAAAATAAGTTGAAGAAAAAACAAAGGCTCGATTTTCCTGAAACAGATACATAAAAATTAATTTTTCAAATATCTAAAGCGTATGTGATGGGTGCATGCTACTCCTAACTTAAGAGAGTATAAATTATACTTCTTTTGTCCATAATTGACTATTCTTATTGATGGAGTACGTGTTTTGTCCATAATTGACTATCTTTAACTATTTATAGGAGTAGTTAACAAAATATAATTGATAAAATGTAAAATTGGTATATCTCAAAGCTAATTTTATTGAAGAATTCAAAAACTATACTTGCATGTTTCGAATCTTTGTATATTATCTACGTTCAAATTCTATTAAATTTGATTGTTGATTTTACTAACGGGACAATTAAAGGTATTATCAATGACCCAATAACGGGTGGTGCACCCAAAGAAGTAAAAAGGAATTAACAACAATTAAATCCTTAATTGTACCTCTTCATCTATCACACCTTATTACAATGAGAAGGGGGGAATGGTTGCTGATTCTTCAGAATTTTCAAATAAAACGAGAGTATATTCTTTGTTTCCCCATATTGATTTTTCAAGTACCATTTTTGCATTAGTTTATTAAACTATTAGTACCATCAATTTCATTAAAAACAATTGGAGCAACAAAAAGCTTTCTCCCCCCACACTTCCATTGTCTCTCTCTCTCTAGCTGTTTCTCTCTCTTACGTTGGAAACTTTATGAGGGGTGACTTTTAAGGGTCTATAAATATGCTCCCTTCCTCTCTTCACTACATTCATCTCCACTCAATTCTATTCTTTCTACTACTACCTCTTAAACCCTCTCCTGTCCTCAAAATCTCACAAATTTAAACACCATCATCATCTGTGATAATAACCAAAAACACAAAAAATGTCGACGATTGTTTATCAAGAAGTGTTACAATCTAATTGCTACGAGTCCCACATCGTCGAGCCACGAACTCTCAGCCTCAAGCTGACAAGTACAAATAGTACTAGATCCACCACACCTTGTAACACAAAAGGGTGGGGAGCCATTGAATTCCTCCCTAGTAGTAGCAATACTATTACACAAGCCGAGTACGTGCACCCCCTAGCGAAGCGGAAATCATCTATGCTCAGTGACAAGAGCTTAGAGATGTGTACGGAGAGCCTTGGTAATGAAACGGGCACCTGTATGTCCATTGATGATAGCGGCCTCTTTTTCTCCTCTAGCCCTAGGCGACCAGCTCAAAAGAGGAGTAATATTAAAGCAATGGATGTTAATATTAATAGTATTAAGTTTCCTCCTCCTTTGACGACAATGAGCGGTTCGAATTCGATACAAGTTCGGCCGTACCGCGAGGATGGAAGGTTGGTGATTGAGGCGGTGTCGGCCCCGCCTACGAAGTCTTGTCTCCAGGCGGAGAGAAGCGATGGACGGTTGAGGTTGTCCATGGTTAGACATTGTTCTAGCTCTGATTATGTCGATGATGAAGAAAGCCATGAAGAAAGCCATGAAGAAAGCCCTTCCGACGATCAAGTCAGTAATGTGGAAAGTAATGAGGTTGAATTGTGTGTTGTATATGATGATGATGTAGAAGAAGAAGATGAACAAAAAGAAGAAGAGGAAACAAGAGATGTTGTGGAGGTAGAGGAGGATGTCATAAGAGATGAAAAAGGTGGTTTAGTACAACAACATTTTGGGGAGGATAACATGAGTGGAATAAAACTGGAATTTGGGGTTAAAATGGGAATGGGTGAATTCCACCAAAGACCAAGAAGGTGCAAAGAAGCTGGGATGGGGAATAATAGATTAATCAATTGGGAAGCTTTTTGGGTGGCCACTTAAACAAGTCATATAACCAATTTTTTCTTTTTTTTTCTCTTTTTGGTTAAAAGGAGTATTATTGGGTTTTTTTTGGTTATTGGTCATCTTTTGTATCTTTACCCTCTTTTGGTTTGTGGATTAAACATTTTTGAGTTATTCAATTAGCTTCTCCTCATGAAACATGCTGACTACTGGTAGTTATTGCATTGCTTCCCCTCTCTCGCTCTAACCAGCAATTTATCTATTGAAAATGGATTCCCATCATTAAAAGGATTTGGTAACGGAGAATAATGTTTTGAGCTGTTTTCAAATGTAAGTTATTTTGTACTCTTAATTCTTCCTCAACAAGTAAAACGATAATCTCTATAAAAAAATAAAAAATAAAAAAATTGAAAATAAATGGTACATTCCGCATAAGCGAAAGGTAAAATTAAACCGGTGTATTAATTGTGAACTATTTAAAAGAAAAGAATCTAATTCCATTTCTATTATATTGGATTAAATTATATTTGTACAATACCCAAGAGGTGCGCCCACTGGTAAACAAGTTTTGACTTATACACCAAGTCACGGGTTCAAACCTCCTAAGGAGCTCGGCCGTGCGTTAGGAGGTGCCCTTTAGCCACGCGCAAGGAGGAAGGGAAGACACCAAAAAAATAAAAATAAATAAATTATATTTGTACGATAATGGTACTCATAAGTAAAAGTAAAATGGTATGATAAAATTGCTAGCCGGTCAACTATTGCCTTACTTAACTTAAGTATTATGGAACTAATTTCTTAAGCGTGTTGTCTATGTATGAGTATGTAATAAAATTATAAACTAAGGTCTGTTCAGGATGGTTGTCAGTTGGCAGTTTTTCGTTTTTGAAAAATTTAAACTCTTTGTAGAAATTTAATTTAAAGCTGATTTTTTNCTGCTTAATTTTCAAAACTGACAACAGAAAACTAAAAACCAAAAAAAGTGGTTTTCAAAAACTGGTTTTGAGTTTTCAAAAAAAACTGAAAACTTGTAACTGGCAACCACCCCAAACAGGGCCTAAATAATCAGGTTAATGATTTGTTTATCAACATCTATTTGAAACGAAGGATTTGGCATGAAAGTTTAGCCTATATAACTAAAGTAATTGTGAACTTAGCAGTGATCTAAATTCAAGACCTTTTATAAACTCCAAAAATTGAAAACTCCCTAAACTACACCATACGACCTCATCATTCGAAATACTACTCTTTACAGCCCTTTCTACATCAAAAATGCTTTATAAAGCATCATCATGTTAAACACCAACCTTTTACTCGATGCCAATCCAGAATTTGAAATCCAATTCCTAAACACAATCAAATTGACATTCGCCATACTTTTCAACTCTTGCAAGATGCTACTCTCTCCGTAAAAACTTATAGTCCCTTCATTCACTAATGAAGGTTACGCATTCCGTTTTGGTACGTTCACAAATAAAGATTGCACCCTCCAATTCTGGCAAAAAAAGTTCATTGAAAGTACTAAATTATCCTTAGCCTTTTCTCTCTCATCAACAAGTCACTATACCTTTACACCTATTAAAGTAAGGGCAATTTGGCAATTTCATTCTCTTTTTAAATCTTGTGCCCAATACTAGTAAGCCAAATATGGGTAATGACGGACCAAAGACTAATCTCACTTTTTTTTTTTACCCCAATACCGCTCTGGTATTGCTTTTTACTTATAGAGTACTATTTTTATTTGCCCAATACTCACTTATATATCAAGCAGCCTGATAAAAGAATGATTGAAAACCTAAAAGAAAAGGTCTCCTCTCGTCAATGGAAACAACATCCCCACGACAAAAGCACACACACTTGCGTATCCGTATACAATTTCCACATTGGAATAACATTACATTACATTACATCAACAAAAACATAACCATCTCACTACGGCCCACCACCATTACCAATTATTCCAATTCTTCCCTCCCCTCTTCTTCAATCATGGCTCCATCACCCCCCCCAGAAAAACAATTAACAACTTTGGTCACCCTTTCTTTTACCAACATGTAAAGCTATTTGGGACCATCAATTCCACCACTACCACCAACCGGTTTCCTCATTTAGGCTCCCCAAGTCCCAAAAAACCCTAAATCCAATTCCCTCCACAAAGTTCCAACATCTCCCTATCACCACCCATTATAACTGATAAGGTTCAATTTTTGTTGTAAAGATTTAAGATATAGATACTCTTTATGTGACGTGGTTACATGTACCCATAAAACCACAATCTTTTAGTATGTGTTAGGGATGATATTAGATTAGATTATAAGTGTATGGATATCTACAAAAGGGTAACACAATTTTGATGGTGATTGTGATTCATCGCTAACTTTTGTGTTAGGTTTAGTGTGAACAAGTCGTTTGGAAGATGTCCACAAACTCCGGCCGCCGCAATTGAATTTCAGATTGGTATAGCAGATCTAAAGAGCAGGTAAAAGGGATGGGGGAGGGTGGAAAGGAAAGAAAACCCTTTGAAGGGGGATTTATATTTACACTGACGAACATTTTCGCTACAAGATCGACTCGAATGGACCAAAAACAGCAGCATTTGTACAACTTCATTGAAGTGCATCGCATCAAGGAAAAGAAAAAAAAAGGGACTCAAAATGGAACTACAAAACCACAACAATTCCCCTTCCCTCATATTCACACAGACTCAAGGAAACCAATTCTCAACCCTCAACGAATTCCAGACTTAAAACCTACTCAACTCGGCTCTAAGTTTCGACACCGTTTTTATTTAGTCAAGCTACTTACATACGACTTTCTGTACTTACAAAATGAACCCCTTCAACAGCATATTTACACTGGCAAAATGATTACTCTCTTCTTCTGCTCTGAGAATTACCAAAATTCTTCTCATACTATCATCTTCCTCTCTCTCTCTTACTAAATTGTTATGCCTTAAGGCTTGTTTGTGACCACTATATGTACTTTGTTCAATGGTGGGCTCTAAGCCAAGGCAGGGATACTGCAGTTCCTGCGATCCCTGTCAAGGCAGTCGAACCCCATGACTCTCACTGCTGGGTTGTTCCCAAAAGTCGCCCTAACACATCCACCGTTCCTAGCAGAAGAGTTAGGCGAGGACGCAGACCCAGATAAAGCCGGGAATGGCGAAGTTGGCAGCGGCGAAACAGGAGGGACTAGTTGTTTCTCCTCCCTGAATCGAGCATCCTGAATTAATGGGTTAGAGACTCTACTTGGTGGTGATCCGCAGAAAAAAGGCGGCGACGAGGCTACTTGTGATTGTGAGCCAGATCTCTCAGCACCATGACCACCCTGTCATAAACAGTTCACACTTGTTAGAACCCCATTCAAGACAAACCAACTTTCAAAGACTTCAGATGAAACACAGCTTTTGCTTGAACAGATATCCAATCATTGACATAACTAAAGACAAATAATTTTAATTTGTAGAAGAGATCACTATTAAACTGTCTTAAATCAATCTAATTGGTCAATTCAAACGTGCAAAGATGAACAAAGTTTTGATTAGTCAAACACAAATCAATTGAAAGATAATCTAATTTGACACAATCAAATTGATTGATAGATCTATATTTCCCCCTCATTCACTCCCCCTTCTTCTTTCTAGGAGTATTTGTTTTTTCTCTGCCATTCATATACTATCAAGTAAGAAACTAATTCCACAAAAAAAAAAAAAATCCTACAACAACAATTCATTTCATATCACACGCTATTAGTTGTAACAAACTTAGATCACCCATTTAAATCGCGTGATTCTCTCCGCCCACCACCACAACTAACAAATCGTCTAAAGTCCACACAAAAAACATCATCATCCAAATCACACATCTACAGATCACCCAAAAACAATTTCATTTTGTTGTTCTAATTTGTTATCAAAATCACAAATGAAGAAAAGAGAAGATTGTAATACCTTACTGAGGATGATGTCCAACAGCTCAGACCCAGCTCTGGCATCAGAGAGCTCAGCTTGATTTCTGTGATTAAAAATAAACCAGCAAAATTAGCAAACAAATTTCCAGCTTTCATAGCTACTAAAAAAGGAACTGATAATAAAAATTTAAATTAAAAAAAAAATAGAAAATTACCCTAATTGCCATCGGAGAGGCCGGGAAGGGTCGTTGAAGGTGGTGTTGATGAGACCGACACGACGAGGCTTTGGACAGACAACCGAGTCTTTACGCTCAGCAACCGACACAAAGCTCATCATCTCCTCACGAGAAGCGACGCCGTTTTGCTGGAACGCACAGTAATTCATCTTTTATGCTTTCAGATCTCTCTCTTTTTCTCTCTGAATCTAAGTATTTACGCTGTATTTACACCGAACGTGGAAAAAAAACGCCTGCGAAACACAATTCGAAACAGCTCAAATCGTTAATTACACAGATATCGCCATTAAAACTTGTAGATTTAAGACCAGAAACGAAAACACGAAAAGCGAAACAGAAAATCTGAGGTGCTTTAAATTTGATTTTGATTTTTGATTTTGTTGCGTTGAAATACAGCAAATCTTCGAAATTCGAATCTGTTCGAAAAAAAAACTCTGATTTGAAACTCGAATTTCAAAAACACATCAGAGAAACAAAAAAATCACAACGAATTTGTTCGATTGATCGAATCCAGAACAGATCAAACGAGATCCGGCATAAAATCAAAATCAAAACCGACATGAGCCTAATTACAGCTTGAATCAACGAAAATTGAAAGTCAAACACAATAGATCTTCGATTTCGAGGAGCGAAATATTGAAGATGAAGATTAAGAGAGAGAGAGAGTGAATACCGTAAGCGGAAGCTAGACGAAGCTCTCCAGCTAGTGAGGAATTGAAAGGAAATTGACGAAATTGAGAAGGCAAAGGAAAAGGAGGCCACAGGTGTAGGCGAGGAAGAAAGAAGGGGGTGAAGTGGGGGCACAGGTTTGTTATATAGACAGGAAAAAGGAGGAGAGAGAAAAAAATCGGTGAGAGAAGATGGGCTGGGCAGGGCAAGGCAGACAAAGGCAACAGAGGAGAGAGAAAAAAAAAAAAAAAAAAAGGAGCGTATGGGACATCACACAAGAAACAGGACAGAGAAAAAGATTTTAAAAAAAAAAAAAAAATAGTTACACTTTTGTAATTTAAGGTGATTTTAGGAGATTTACAGGTGATTTTTAGCTATTATGATAATTTTATAAATTAGGTTGTGTTTGGCAAAAATCAGCTTCTTTTTATCTTCTACTGCCTTTCAGCTATTAACTACACGTTTTTTATTCTCTTGCCAACCAAACAGTTTGTCTTACTATTTTCACATTTTAGCTCTCAGTTTGAACTTTTTCAGTTACTTTTCAGAAGTTATAATAACAAATTTTTCATCTCAAGGTAACTTTATAGCTAGCTGTTGCTATTTTACAACAAATTTAAATTATTCTTTTACCATATACTCCCTCCGTTCACTATTTAATATGACACTCACTATTAGGCTTAATATTTAAGGAGAGAAGAAATGACCACATTGCCCTTACTTTATTAGTAGGTGTGAAGTTGATAGTGACTTGATGAGAGAGAAAAAACTAAGGTGTTTTGATACTTTCAATGGAATTTTTTTATCAAAATTGAAGGTGTAGCTTTAAATGTGAAGTTGTGAACGTACTAAAACGAAACGTTTCGCCTTAAACAGTGAATGAGGAAATACTTTTTTAGTTACCTTTAACTTAAGATGTAAAAAGTCACTCCAGATTGCTTGTATAATAATTAGACCGTTATATCCAAAATATATGAGAAATATATAAAAAAAAAAAGGGTTAGATTTTTATTAGTTAGGGATTTTAATAATTGAAAATTGGTGAGATTTTTGTGTTTATGATGATTTGTTTAATGATTCACGCTGGCGGTGCCCCCTGCTTTACCGATAGCCAGGAAGTGTACATTACACAACCGTTAGCGAATTATTTTAATTTTTAGGGTTTGTTCTGTTTTATTACAGATTTCTTTAAGGTGCAGATATCAAAGATATTTTTTACGGCTCCGCGATTTGCATGTCAAAAGAAGCGAGGTCACCAACCAACCATGTGACATTGTGACACAAATATTAGTTTTATGATTATTGTGATTTCTTAGTTTTATGGGGTTGCTTTGCTCAAAAATAGTTTTCTGTTCCGCAAAATCTTAGCTCACTTTCCCACCACCAAAGATAAGAAAAAATCTCAGTTGTCCTCACTCAATAACACGGTTCTCATATTGGGGTTTGTTTTACAAAACATGTCATTTTTTTTATATAAATTATCGTCTGAGATTTGTTTGGTTTAATTTTACTAATTGTTTTATACTCCCTCCGTTTTAAATAAATCTTTATATTTGGATTTTGCATAATTCTCGACAAGACACTTTGACCATGAAAAATTTTACTTATATAAACTCGAAAAATTATAAAAATTTGATATTTTGAAAGTATTTTTTAAGATAAATTTCATTGAGATATACTGAGGTATGGCCAAAATACACATAGCTATATCGAAGTTTTGGAAAATATTTTGAGTTATACTAAGATATTTAATTGAGTGCAAACCATGGATCCGATAACCGGATTTATGAATTACGATATTGCCATTACAAAAATGTCGGAAAATTATTTCCAATTAACACACATGATATCTACGACATAATAGAAAAAATGCAAAATTTTAAAAATCGTGCAATCACTCTCTGTGATGTGAGAAAAAAAAACCCCAATTAAGTTATTTTAAGGGCATTTTTGGCATGTAATAACTATTGTTAGTTAGAACTTCCGCCACGTCAATTTCCGGTGACCAGATTTTGACCGTACGATATCTCATTGTAGTTTTTTCTAAAATAGTATATGTCAAAATATTTTTCAATACTTTGATATACATATGTGTATTTTGGTCATATCTCAGTATACATCAATGAAATTTTTTTCCAATTTTGTAAGATGAATCCAAGAAAAAAAAAATTACTTTGTAAATCATTATACTTTTTAACAAATTAATGGTCAAACTTTGAAAACTTTGAGTTTACAAAGTCAAAGTGTAAAGATTTAATTGGAACGTAGGGAGTATTAGGTACAGATTAGATGAGCTTTGTATTCGGTTTAGGTATATATGAGCTAGTGTCTCATTCACTTGTATCATTCTAGGTCGATTTCGAGTATGGGTTATATCAATGCGAATCGAATAAAAATAAATTACGTAAGTTTGTGCCCTATCGAATGCTAAATCACGTATTCACAGCATAACATTTCTCTTTGTTCTTTGTCCTTGGTTTTTATATCCAATCCCTTTCCATGAATTATTGGAATTTGCAAAGAATTCAAATCAATGGTGACGTTGATATCGTCTTTCTCCACAATGCATTTCGCTCCTCAAGATATTACTATAGCCATTTGCACATAAGCACAGTGTTCTTGTGGGTGCAGAACATTCCACCATTGTTCCAATAACTAGACAAGCATAACTTTCCCCTTATTGATGTCTACCCTATAGAAATGCTCATTGGAGTTTAGTAATCTCTTTTGCCACTATTTTGGGATTGGGAATAAGGGAATGTGTTTGGGGGGTGTAACTCGTCAGAATGGTTGCATACTCCCAATCAGTAGAATAAATCTTGAGGAACTCCACCACTAGCAATGCAAAATTATTTATGGTAAGATTAAATCAATGGACTCATAGTTATGGAGCAAGTGGGAGATTGTTGGATTTGCCATATGAACCAATCATGTAGATTAGCCGTATGTGGTTAATGTTGTATTTGGAAACCGATCTTCATTTAAATTGGGTAGTTAGGGTCTGTTCTTTACGGCTGGTTTTTGAAGTGCTGGAGTTGGAGAATGCTGGAGAATGCTGGGAAATGTTGGAGAATGCTGGAACTTTTTGCTGAATGCTGGAGAATGCTGGAGAATGCT
>BSSO01007684.1:0-10785 GCA_030267885.1 Mesembryanthemum crystallinum | reverse complement strand
AATTATTTGGTTGTTTGGGGTGGTTGGGGGTGGGGGGGAGGAAGAGTCAGGAGAGGAAACTCCAAGGGGAGGGGAAGGGCTCTAAAGTGCCACAGCCCACCATACATGATGGTGGTTTAAAGGGGAAAGGGGGAATGGATGGGTAGGGGTTTGCGACTAAGGGTAGCAGAAGGAAAGGTGGAGTCAGGAGAGAGGAAATTGCAATGGGAAGGGAAGGGCCTCTGTACTGTCACAGGACATGAGCTTGTTACTGAAGGTTTAAAGGCAAAAGGGGGAATGGATAGGAAGGGATTTGGGAAGGGGAGGGGGTGGCGCTACTTCTAGAGGCAGCATCTCTATCAGGGGAAGGAGTGTACATGTACAATGCCATTTACAGGGTTCTTTTCATGTCCTTATACTAGTTTTGTATTGCAAGTGATTCGTGCATGATTAAGGTAACACAAGGCTCTCTCTCACACACACACACACATTGTAATACAATGATATTAGTAAAATACAGATTATTTTTATTCAATAAGAAAAATTTATATTGGACCAAAATGATGATAATTACAAAGCAAAATAGAGATTATTAAACAATAATTAACCATTAGCAATTGAAAATATATGATCCACTACCTAAATTAGTGTATCAAGTGTTTGCATTTATTTACAAAAATTTAAGATGATGTCAACAAATGTATCTTACGTTTATTACTCGTCATAATACAAAGAAAGCAAGAACCCAAAGAGGAGCACTATCATCAATATTTTGAGTCCGAAAACTTGAAAAAAATAGTGATAAACAAATTCATCCTTGTATTGAATTTTTTTACTAATGAAACAAAGAAAAAAAAGTTGTAGATTTTACTTATACTGAAATGTTCTCTTAGATTACAAGGGCCAACATGGCTTCTGTTTAAATATTTTGTCCTCTTGTCTTTGACAATTATCGAATGTTTCAGGTTCTTGTCAGAAATGTTCCTCCGGATCCTGATGAATCTGTCAGTGAACATGTTGAACATTTCTTTTGTGTGAATCATCGTGATCATTATCTCTTACATCAGGTATGCTGTGAATTCTTTTCTGTTTTGCAGTTAAGAAGATTTTGAAATCAAAAGCCTTAACGATTCTGTGATGAACTAAATCATTGTTTTATAATGTAGACTAGACAGTGAGCTTTAAGTTGTTAGTTTAGAATGAATGGTTTGATCATGGCTCTTCTCATCATTTGAGAAACCACATTCATGTTATTTGGGCATAAACTGGATTAAAATATGGGCAAATGTTTGGTAGTCTGTCTAGCAGAGCTTGTCGATGTAGCAAAAGTAGTTTCAGCTGCATAGCTTCACCTGTATGTTTCTGTTTCTCTGTTAAGTGCGGATAAGTTTGGATGATTCAACTCAAATTCATCTCTCTTTTGTATTGTCTCTTTTTCTGATAGAGATTCTTTCAAGTACAAGCAGCCTCTCTGATTTTTTGCCCTTTTGGGAACTTTGTTTTTGTTTTTTCTGCTTCTCCAATCTGAACAATGTCACAACTTTGGGTAGCTGGTAGCGTATCCTAATTTCATATAACAAATGACTCCTGAATTTGATTTTGTTTTTTCTTTGGCTAGTTTATTGGCATTAGCTTTATATAGTCATATATATGATGTTATTTACCCTCTTATGCATTTGAAGTAACGACGATGTTAGGTTCTGGTTTTTGTCTAGCAAGTTCCAGTGACTATTTTAGTTTTTTCTCTATTTGTGTGATTATGGACTGGCAAAGAAGAGAGAGAAACTGAACTGCATAGCGGAAAAAAAAAAATGTTTCAAATATTTGGATTTTATGATAAGTTTAAGAAATCAAACATATTGATTACGACTGATGTAACGTTAACTGATCTTATTGCATTACTTTCATATGCCAATGTCAGGTTGTGTACAATGCCAATGATCTGGCAAAATTGGTTGACAAAAAGAAGAGTTTGCAGAATCGTCTTACCTACTATCAGAATAAGTATGAGAGAAATCCTTCAAAAAAACCAACTACTAAGGTATCCTTTTCTTATTTGAGCTTAGTTGAAACTTTATTATGAGGATTCATTGGTATCATCATCTTATGAGGACTGTTGACATATTTGCATGTTATACTTAGTGAACTCAACAACAAACACATGCCTAAATTCAGTACCTTATAGACAGGTTTTTGCGGTCTCTGGGGCGCTCGTGTGGATGCAATTGATTATTATTCTAAAGAGATTGACAAATTGACTGAAAAAGTAAGTGATCTTTCTACCATGAATTACGCTTAAATAGTTACTAGTTCAAGTTTCTCTTACTATGTTCACTTGTTGCTGGTGCATACTACCAGAATTAGTATATTTGATCACCTTAACTTGGAGTGGATGAACATTTCATCAACCCCTAGTGAAAAGCTAAATTCAGGTCTCCATTATAATCAATCCTCTCTCTACCCGCATATATTCAGTTACTTGCTGGTGAAACAGGACTTCATATGGCATGCGCTGTTCCTTTATGCCTTTCTTTTGTTTTTTGAGTTGATGAAATTGTGTTGTTGCCTATAATTTCCAGTGTTTGTTATTTGGAGGTAGCTGTAATTTCTTGTTTTTTCTATTTGGAGCTAATTTAGAACCCTATAGAACGTACTTGACTTTTGGAAAAACATAGTTCCTAGTTCCTACATAAGGGGACACATTGTAGGAAACTGGCATTCCTGGCACACCAAACCCAAATATG
The DNA here is from genome assembly GCA_030267885.1 of Mesembryanthemum crystallinum. Taxonomy (NCBI): domain Eukaryota; kingdom Viridiplantae; phylum Streptophyta; class Magnoliopsida; order Caryophyllales; family Aizoaceae; genus Mesembryanthemum; species Mesembryanthemum crystallinum. Next base: position 8,062 of record BSSO01007684.1, on the reverse strand, counting down.
AAAGTTGATATTTTAGCCTCAACGAATAGGTTGTAACTGTAAATTCAGAAATAGAATAACCCTTCTTGTTGATTTTCTACCTTATGCAAGAATGCATATAATTTTTTTATGATTGTGAAACAATATTTGTCTCATCAGACGATTTTTTAATCTTTATACAGGAAGCAGAAGAAAGAGCAAGAGTTCTAAGTGATCCAGAAGCTATATTGCCGGCGGCGTTTGTCTCATTTAAAAGCCGTTGGGGAGCTGCAGTTTGCGCTCAAACTCAGCAATCCAGTAACCCTACCATATGGTTAACTGAATGGGCTCCTGAACCACGTGATGTTTACTGGGATAATCTTGCCATACCTTTTGTTAGTCTGAATATCCGAAGGCTACTCATGGCTGTTGGTCTCTTCTTTCTCATATTCTTTTTTATGGTCCCTATAACTTTCGTACAATCAGTGGCCAATATTGATGGGATTGAGAAAGTTCTTCCTTTTCTAAAGCATTTAATTGAAAAGTAAGTCATTTGTTGCTTTGTTTTTATCTTCTTCAGTTTGGTGATTGGATGCTTATTTATACAAAAACATGTTCATGTTGCATCCCAATCATGTTGTCCATTATATCTGTGGTGGATTGTACATTGTAGTCAAATATATCAGGTACTATGTCTATGGTTGGCATTTGGCAACATTCAATATGCATGAACTGGCTCAGTTATGTAAAACGATGTTAGTCCTAGGCTTTCTGGTATTGGATTGTGGAACAGAAATCAATCAATTTCAAATCAACTTGTTGGGAAAAAATAGCATTGCATGCAAGTTCATGTGCCCCAGGTTGCGTGTATGTGAACTTTTTTTCTCTCATTAATATGCATCCATACTTGCGTTATGTACATGTAATGTTGCTATTATACGATTATCCTTTTTGGTCCATCTATGTGATTACTACTGCTCTTATAATCTACTTGGGTCCAACCACATCCTTATATATATTGGTTGTATTTTTGTTTTGATTTGGTCAGTGGTCTCTTTTTGTGCTGTGACATGCTCTTATGTTTAAGTTTGTGGTTTGTGTCATTTATGTAGAACTGTTTTTTATTGCACTTCTTACTTGACATGATCTTTGGATACAAAATAAAACATGGATATCACTGGTTGTTGGTTAATGGGTTCATTTGGCCTAGATTATTTGAACTTCTAACTTCCTCCTCCCATGTTCCCTTCATCCTTTCCTCCTTTTCCTTAAATTTGACTTCTAAAATGTTTTTTTTAAAAGAAGCCTTTAAGAGAGCTAGAAGTAGAAGTTAGAAATTGGATTCTACTTCTTGCCCTCATGGAGGTTGTTTTCATCTTCTCAAAAAGTTGAATTTGTGGAGGTGGTGGGGAAGAAAGGGCAGGATGAAGGTAAAATATAAGGGAGAAGTTGGAGCACTCAAGAAGGTAGGCTAAGCATACTCCCAAACTGTAAGGCAAGGCCCCCAAAAGGTTAGGGTTTTCCACATTCACTGACTGGAAGTCCTTAAAAGATTTTCCCTCCAACAGATTTATCCAAGTTTGTTTGGTTAAAAATGTTCATTGTCCTTATATAAGTAAGAAGTGAACTTTACATTTCTGGTGCTTGAACCGTTTGAGGAGGGACTCAGTTTGTTTGGGTCCTCTTTATCATCAGGTCAATTACAAAGAATTTGAAATAAGCAGGACATTTGAATGATTACAATTAGTACTTGGGCACACTGCCTTTATATGTTTTACCCTTGAGGATGTGAATGTTTCCTGTGTATGACGGTAGATTGGCCATGTGTATCAATCAAATGCAAAACAAAACCATGTAGAAAATTTGAGATTTATGCATCTCCTGTTCAAAATATGAACTAATGTAAAATACAAGCTTTGTTAAATTCTTTGTTTGTAGTTTTCAGACATACCCAAACTGCTGAATTTGTGCATAATTTGGAGTCATTGAAGTTTCTACCTAATTTCTCATTGCCAATGTTTCAGGGATGTAGTCAAGTCTTTTATCCAAGGATATCTTCCTGGCATTATACTGAAGATATTTCTTCTCCTCATTCCAATGGTTATAATGATGATGTCCAAGATAGAAGGCTTCACCTCATTCTCATCTTTGGAGAGAAGATCTGCTGGGAAATATCATTTGTTTATACTGGTGAATGTGTTCCTTGGAAGTATTATTGCAGGAACAGCATTTCAGCAACTTCATAAGTTTCTGCATCAGTCTCCAACTGAGTAAGTACTTATGTAGCTTTTCCTCAGTACTACAATCCCAATTTGGAGAGTTCACATGATGTTAAGAGCTTGTGAAATTCTTTTTAATTTATTCTAAAACAGTTGTTTGTAATACTCCATATTGCAACAATGATTAGATGCATCTGTGGTTTCTTGTGAGTTTCATATGATAGATATTGATCGGTTAAGAAGTGGGTAATGATTTAAGTAAAGCTCTTTGGCTTATTCTCATATGCTTGATTACGAGTTAGACTGTTTTGGGGTTAATGCTTGCCTACACCTGACCGAGAACTTCCTTGTATTGTCATTTATTTTGTTTGGTATGTGGATAATTGTAGCTGAATAGCTGTCAGTTAGCACCTGTTCATTACAAGAATTGTGTGCTGATAATAGTTGAAGAGAAGAGATAGCCTTTGGGGTTGGGATGTTGTATGTAATATATAGGCCTAAGGAGGAAATGGGCCAGGGTTGCAGTAGTTGTCTCCAAGAACACTTCCTTGCGGGGGAAATAGCGCAGGTGGCTCCCCTTGGGAACCATCTTGGTAGCACAAGGTTAACAAAAGCAAGTATGGGCTTGGTTAGGAATCATTGGGATGCGTGGTCAGATAATAATTCGGAAGGGCAAAAGTTCTTGTTGGAAAGAGTCTTGGAGAGCGTCTTCTTTCTTCCTTTATCCTCGTATTTTCCACCTGTCCATCCTCCGTAATATTGCAACTCTTTCGAGAATTCTCAGTGTCTCTTCGATGTTATGATGCTGGTGGCCTCCTGGTATTTGACTCTATCTGCTCTTGTAGTGGGTGGCTGGTATGCTCTCCTGCGCCCCCTCCAGTCCCCTGTTTAGGTATAAGGTTGGAGGACTCCTGGTTCTAATCTTCTGTGCAGCTTATTTTCATATAAAATTTTCTGTAGAATGTAGACTGTTCTGAGAATGAGATGAGAGACAAAATTTGGGGACTGGTTTCCATAAATACTAAATGGAACACTAATGGAAAGATACGTATTTATGTGTAGTTACTGTAGTATATATGTCCTTTAGATTTTGTTAAGAAAAAGATAACATTAACTATATTATTTTTCTTGTTCAATGACATAACTGAATTAAAAGTTTTAATCATTGTACTAGAGTTTTGGTCATACTGGTTGACACTCCTTCACCTTGATGTTATACTGTGGACTTCTCAGGATTTCCCAGTTAACTGGATTTGGGTGTTAGATTGAAAAACCTTGTTTTAGACAAGAATTTTACATGGTTTTGGTTGATCTCAATATTAGGTCAACTTTTGCCTAGCTTATAAGCATGAAATAATATCTTAAAAAATTCTCTACTCTCTTGGTAATAACCCTAAAAATTTTAAACTGAAAATACCTTAATCTTTTACCAATATCTCTGCTTTTGCCTCCCAAACCTGATTGTATTTATTTTTCGAATTTTATATCTCTGCTGATTCTTTATCCTCCAATTTTTGATTATTAGTTTGATGGATTAGAAAATGTATATATTAAGTTAATAGGATGAGTAGGCCTGCGTTATACCTCTTGTATTGAATATCATCATCTTATATTGTTTGAACAATATATTCTCTTTTGGCAGGATTCCCCGGACTATTGGAGTATCAATCCCAATGAAAGCCACCTTCTTCATAACTTACATTATGGTTGATGGTTGGGCTGGTGTTGCTGCTGAGGTCCTCAGAATAGTTCCTCTTGTTCTTTTCCATTTAAAGAATACATTCTTGGTTAAAACTGAGCGAGATAGAGAGGAAGCAATGGATCCTGGTTTCCTGGACTTTGCTACATATGAACCTCGGATACAGCTGTACTTTCTGCTCGGGTTCGTTTACGCTGTGATCACACCAATACTTCTTCCTTTCATCATTGTCTTCTTTGCTCTTGCTTACTTGGTTTTCCGACATCAGGTATGATCTGTGCCCTGCTGCTGAAGCTATATGTACACGCACGTATACACAAAACATTTATTCGCGTTACATTATGTTGCAACTTGCAAGGTCTATCTGTTTTGGATTTTTTATTATAGTCTGCGACAGTTACTGTCAGTTCATGTTTATTGGCTTGAGCCTGAACTATTGTGAGAATTTATGGACTACCCGTTAGCCCAGCAGAAATTACCACTATAGTCTCTAGCTTAAATTCTTAGTTTCACTACCAAGTTAGGCCAGACAAAATCTTGAATATTCCATTCCTCTGCGTGCTTTCTGCTGAGTACCAAATACCCAAGCTGATATCACATCTGCAGAAATTTCATCAAGTTATTGAGTTCAATGTACAAAGTGATCTAATGATTGAGTTCTGTTCAATCTGCAAAGTTTTGTAGCCACATTGACATTAGCATGCCTTATTTATCAATCTTCATATGTGAAGATATCCAGGAGCCCCTCAGATACTACTTGAATTATCTCCATTGTAGCGTGGTGTAGAATGTTGAAGATCTAGAAGTATTCTATTGTATCTCTGTTGGTAATTGTCAGGAAATGAATATGTCTTTCTTTCTTTTTCCACCTTGTTTTCGACTCTTTGTATTTATTTGAAGGTAGTCTTCTTGTTTGGCACTAGCAGATTCTGATTCTCTCTGCGATCTGGTTGTTTCCCTTTGCCCTTTTAGAGGGCTTATGTTTGTTATGAGCTTGGTACCTGTCACCCATGATTTGAATCTGAGTAAGCCTGAGCATGTGAGTTGTGATACTGATGTAAGCTAATAATAAGCATTAGGCACAAAATATGTAAGTTGTTTTCAAAGTGTAGAAGACGAAAGCTTGTCTTCTGTTATTGTTTTGACTTTCAACTGTTACACTACTGGTGGCGTTTGCTGCTGCTTCAGCTTTGCAGCGTTTGCCTTGAATATTTATGATAAACCTGAAGCGAAAAAAAGAGCTTGTCGGTGTCCAGACCTGTTGTGTATAAGTTTGTTGTCTCACATTTGGCATTTATTTCTGCATGGTGGGCTGGTAGCACTACCTTCCCTTTATTTTTCTGAGTCCTTATCTTATTATTTCACTCTTAAATAACTCAATGTTGTGACTCTGCGAGCATTGAAAATCATATCCTCAAATGCTTTATGGACTCTTAACAAAAAATTTCTTCTATCTCCTCTGTTAGCTTTGAAAGTAGTATACTTAAAATCTTACACTTGATGAATACCATATCTGTTAAGTTTTATGTGATAACGCTGACATTGTAATTCTGATGCTTCTTCCTTGTTGCCAGATTATTAATGTCTATGATCGAAAGTACGAAAGTGCAGCCGCTTTCTGGCCAGATGTACACCGGCGAATAATTATTGGGCTCGTCATATCGCAGCTTTTGTTGCTTGGATTGTTGAGCACAAAAAGTTTGAAGACTTCATCGCCGTTACTGATTGCCCTCCCGGTACTGACATACTGGTTCCATAGATTTTGCAAAGGCCGTTTCGAATCAGCATTTACCAGGTTCCCGTTACAGGTTAGTCTTGTCAGTTTGATATATACCATATTTAAAAGTTATGCTCTTGGAAGACCATTACATGTATCATAATCTTTATTTAGTTGTGCTTGCTGGGTCTTAATGATCATTATCTTTTCAACTGTATACCATCACCAGTTTATCACAGTGCCTCTACGACTACAAGGGGCTTAGAAATGCATGCATCTTTAGCCTTTTGACTTACAACTTCACCAAATCATGCAAAGCTAAAAAGTCGGCAGTAGTAACACTTTCAGCTCCATTAAGGCACACCATTATCTTTAGAAGAATGCATCAGAATGATATGCATGTTTCATAAATGATTATGGAAGTTTGCAACATAGATTGTCAGTGCACCTTATCCAGTTTGATTCCACATCTACAAATAATTTTTAAAAATTGTAAAACATGTTTATTCAAAACTATTAAACTACCGTACATTCAATGCGTTTGGGTGGAAGTGTGACGGGAAGAAAACAATCATCTTCAAAGACCCGAAAAGACGTCAACCGAGGTGGCGTCTTGTAAGGTAAAGGCGCCAGACCACATGGCTTCTTTCCCTCATTTAGATATTTAAAATAGGTACGTTGGTCACTGTGTTATTTAGTGAAGGTAAAATGCCATCTTAGCTAGTGGCTTTATTACCTTGAAAGACGCCAAGTTGGATAATAGGCTGTATTGTAGGGTTTTTTTTTTTTTTTTTTTTTTTCCCAAGCCACAGGTAGCTTTTCTGCTGTTGAGAAAACCATTGTCGGAAGCATCATCTCTTTCTTCTTGCTCTTTACTTACAGGAAGCCATGATGAAGGATACACTGGAACGGGCAACAGACCCAACTCTGAACATACGAAGTTACCTACGAGATGCTTATCTACATCCAATCTTCAAGGGTGGCGAAGTGTATTATGCGCCACCTTCCGATGAGGAAGAAGGTGCTCCACTTGTAGCAACAAAGAGGGTGTCGCAAAGGAGTAGCAAAGTCACTTCTGCTGCCAGTTCTGAGCATAGTGTATAGTCATTGTAATTAACCGTAATCGATCATTCTCACCAGTCTCTTTGTTATTCTTGTATATAGCAGCAATCGTTTTCTTCGCAGGCTCTGCTGTGTCTAAATTTTTCTAGTATGTTTCTATAGGAGTACTTTCCCTTGTTGATATGTGCTGGTTTCATATTTCAACTACGTGAAGAGATTAATCTGTAATTCTATCTGATGAGTGTTTAACAGTGCTTTATGGTGTCCCCATCTTATGTAGAACTAGTACTTACCCATGCTATGTATGAGCTCGTTTTATAATTTTAAAAATTACTATCCACTATTAATATAATAAAGAAATGTACACCGATAACACTAAAAAGATTGGACTGATAAATATCTAAAATGGGCATGACATGTTCTATTATTAATTGGAATTTTTTTATGCACCAATACTAATTGTGATATTCTGTTCTGGTAAAGTGTGTTTGATTTTCAATATAAAAAAATATTAAAGTAATAAAAAAAAAAAAAAAAAAAACTTGTAGCATGGTGTCTTTTAGAAAACCAACTTAAGCATCACTCTCATTCTTTTTAGTCACTTTTCCTCTATACATATCTGATATGGATCTGATATTGATGGAGGCCATACATATCAGTGGGGCCCGTGAATATAATATAATAAAGTGTGGACTGTAGCAGGCATGGGGGGAATTGTATACGGAGAGGGAAAAGTCAGATACATATACTTTACATATACGCGTATAATGTATTTTCGTCAGACTCACATTAATGCGATGGGACTTTACAAGCTGCGGGACCCATCTCTTATTTTTTTTTTTTTCAAAACTCTCAGTAGATTAGAAGAAGCAGAAGAAGGAGAGGAGAAGAAGAAAGAAGACGTATAAAGGGCTGATGGATGTTGAAGACATTGTAAATGGGTATTTGAATTATTTTTTTTAATTTGTCAACGAAACCAGTGGTATGATACCCAATTTTGGATTATTCTCAATTTTGGATTTGGAACCATAGGTTTTGGAGATTCATTCCCATTAAATTTTGTCTGTTAACTTTAAATTATCATTGAAGCTAGGATATGCACAACAATTTTCTTATTTCGTAGTGGATGAACTCACTCGATAAAGGGTATTTGATGGGGCTGTTCATGGTAGGTTAACCGAACCGAAATGGCCGTTCGGTTCGGTTAACCGATATTTCGGTTCGGCAATTTCTTGAACCGTAACCTAACCAAAAATATCGGTTAACCTATCCATCGGTTAACCAATTTTTCGGTTCGGTTATCCGGTTAACCTAAATCCATTTTCGTCTTATTTTTGCTATTAATATACATCGATTAATTTAAAATTAGCTTACTTTTGCTATTATTTTTAACACTTAGCTAATATT
>BSSO01007683.1:0-10786 GCA_030267885.1 Mesembryanthemum crystallinum | reverse complement strand
AGAATTTAATTTTGGAAATTAAAATAATTGAGCCATATAATTAGCCCAACTACTAACATTCAAGATTCCAAACAAAACAAAAATAAGGGTATTTTGGACATTTTACAACTATCTTAAAATTTGTTCCCACATGTACTTGCCTAGCTCATTCCGAGTCGGAGGGAGTAATATTTTATTTTATTTACTCTCACGAGTAGGTGGAATTGAGTTTTGAAATTTAGTAAGAGTTTACGCTATAAACTTTTCAATGATGAAGTGGTGGAGATTGATAGATAAATAATACTCCATCCGTTTCACTAAAATCTTGTCGACGGACGAATCGGACCGATTGGATTCAGGTCCGATCTTTGGTTCTATGTATTCTACAATTCCAGTTTTTGATCTGGGTGTGTTAAAAGTTAAAACTCGGCAACCTACGGTCCAGACTGGTTGGACCGGACTTTAAATTTTAAAAAGTATTTTCAGTTTTAGTCTGAGGCGCTTCCTTTCACAGTTTCTCTTGGGCCATTTACGTAATATTTCAAAGTCGCAAAACCGCAAACCCCCTATTCTCTCTCTCCTCTCTTAGGCAGCGAACTGCAGCCGAAGGCCCGCAAACTTCCGGCGAAGGCATCTAGACCCCAATCGAGTGATTCGATCACTATTCCAGCAAACTTCAGGTAAAATGTCGTTTTTTTTTTCTTTTTTTGTTATGAAATCCGTCCTTTTTTGTTTTTGTTGAAAACGTCTTTAGTAACTGATACACTATTATGCTTCATGCCTACTTTTTCTTGTTTAATTTAGTGGAGTATTCTATTCAAGTGAATAGGGTTGGCCACGAGCCGAACCGAGCCGAACACCAAGCAAGCTCGGCTCGGCTCGTTTAAAAATACTCGGGCTCGAGTTCGATTCGAACTCTAAAATTGGGCTTGAGTTCGGTTCGAATGCTAATTACAAAGTTCGAGTTCGAGTTCGAGCTCGAGTTTGTTTAAACGTATAATTTTTACCCTAATCTTCCACATCATATTGGTTAAAACAATATTTGAAAAATAACATGCTAAACATTATGTAACTTTTGTTTGAAGATAACTATATGACATACTATTATCTTAAAGTTTGTTCAGGCTTGTGAGCTGACGAGCCGAGTACTGTTGAGCTCGAGCTCGGCTCGTTTAAAGTTCGAGCCGCGAGTTCGAGTTCGAGTTCGAATTCGAGTTCGGCTCGTTTACTAATCGAATCGAGCCTAAGCCGAGCTATAGTCGAACCGATCCCGAGCTGTTCGCGAGCGGCTTGGCTTGTGGCCAGCTCTACAAGTGAAAATAACGGATAATGTCAAGGAAGAAAATACTAATTACAAGGAAATTACGTGTATTTCTCCATGACAATAACACATAACTTCCTTGAAATTAGCGAATTTTTTATTGGCATTATCCGCACCCATTTTTAATGGTTATTCAATTTGCTTTTGATTAATCTTCCTTTTAGTTTGTTTCTTAATGGCAATATTTTGAACCACAGATGACTTGTATTTAGGGATGGCAACAGGGTGGAGCGGGTTCGGATATTGCCACGCCCGCACCCGCACCTGCCTGGGTATATCCGCCCCGCCACCCGTCGCGGGTGGGAATTTGAAAACCTCACCCACCCCAACGAGTATGATTTAAAATCTACACCCGCTCCATCTACCAGTTGGGTATCCATTACCCACTTTTTACCCGCCTCATACCCGCCCCAAATCCACCATTTACCCATCTCATTTATCCATCCACCATTTTAGCATACTTTTATTTATCAAAATATATTTTTTAAAATATGAAACAAGTATGAGGCGGGGCGGGTATCCACTGGGTAAACTTCAAAATCCATCCCCGTCCCATTTACCCTCAGTGGGTGGTGCTTTCCCCCATACCTACGGGCCCACCACCTGCCAACCACGGTCCCATACCCGCCCCAATTGGAACGGGTGCGAGGCGGTATCCGCTTATACCCTACGCACTGCCACCCCTACTTATATTTCTCAGACTTACTCGGTAGTAGTACTTGTGTAGTTGGAGTAGTATTCCACAGATAGTCCAACTAAGATTGAGTATAGGATATCAATCTTGACTGAGCTAGTGCTGTAACGAGAGGAGAGAGTGTGTGTGGACGAGCCCAATTAGGACGGCGCGAAATACCATTTTCGAAATAGCAAAGTGCAGCAGAACTTGCTCTCAACCAAAAAAAAAAAAAAAAAAGGTGCACAATTTTCTTCTCATCTCTCTCTTTTCTTTCTCCTTCCAATTTGGATGTGAAGGGACAAGTAAATTGCCCTCTCTTCCTGATTTTCAAAAAAATAAAAATAAACCCAACCTCTCTCTCTCTCTCTCTCCCAATACTCTGTTCCCCAGCCCAGTCCCAGTCCCAGTCCCAGTCCCAGTCCCAGTCCCAGTCCCAACCCTCAACCCACCACCACCATTCCACTGAATTCAGTTCTCTTCTCACTCTTAGCGTTCCCAATTTTTAATTTCAGAAATTCAGGTACAGTACCCAACTTCAACTTCTCAATTCAGTTAATCTCTTTACCAATTTCAAATTCCAGTAGCTAATTTTGTGAATTTGAGTGGAGTTGTNCAAAGTAAACCCTAGAAATATTTTTATTTTTTCCAGCCAAAGTAAACCCTAGAAATAATTTTATTTTTGTTTATTTTTTTTCCCTTTAGCGCACTGGAGAAATGGGCGAAAATTCGCCGCAGATCGATGTAAAGCAGCTCTTATCCTACTGCGACGACCTAGTCGGTGTTCTCAGAGACAAGAGAGATGTTAACGTCTTGACTCACTGCCTTGAGCATTCCAAGTCCATTCGTTCTGCTTCCGATTCCGATTTCAGCACTACCCAGATCGCCGTTTCAGGTTCTTTTTTTGAGTTTCCTCTTTGTTTTTCCTATTATTTCGCATTTTGAAATCTGGGTATTTTGTTGTTATTTTAGGGCATAAATGATTGTTCTGAAAAATGCTACTGTTTGCAGTTAGAAAGAAGTTACTATCTTTTTGGTGTGTTCTGGTGATTCAGCCTAGAGTATGACAAAATTTGATGATCAAAATCAAAGATTTTATTCCCTTCCCACCCTCTTCTAGCTTCATGCCTATACTATCCCAAGTATGCTTTTTGATGATCACTTGAGAGCCCATAGGTTGTAGATTATAGCTTTATTTTAAAATGAGCTAGTAGCTTAGGTTACTCGGACTCGGCTACAAGTGTCAGGAACGGGTATGTGTCTAGATGTCATGCTCGCCTTTTTTTTTGAGAAATTATTTTAAATTTTGGCCTAAAATGAAGCGCCAAGTGTCCATATCCATGTTGGAGGGTCAAGGATCCGTCACGGGTACTTGAGGTGAAATGAAGAGTCCGAGTAACATAATAGCTAATAGCTATTCTTAAGTAAGAGAATGGATCCATTCCTAGAGTGATTAGTATCAAAATTCAATCCCTTCCTAGAGTTTGTTGTAGAGAAGTTATAGCACATCCGGCGTGGAGGTCTGAAATGCTTCCCAAGCATGCCAGGAAGAAAATTTGTTGAAGAATTTAGGATAAGCAGGAATATGAGTATCCAATTTCGTGTGAAAAGAAACGTGTGCATTGCCAACAAGAGATCAAAACATGTGCCTTTGTTTCTAGGCTGCTGACAATGCAGACCAAACTACCTTATGCACTGCAAATATGACATACCATAATTGAATGAAATTGTTACTTACCAAACTGTTAACCGAAAATTGAAGAAATTTTCAGATGACCTTCAATTTGAGTAAGTATCTCAATGGTGTAGTTCTGTTGCCTTAGAAACTGATAAATCTGCAGCAAACTATTGAATTCAGTTGTTCCCTGTTAGAGCTATCACTCTGGATGAATTATGGAGCTTTGCTCTAAACTCCCATCATCCTCAAAAAATACATTGTGTCTAAAAGGTATTACTTCATTCAATGATGTATTGACAAGTTGAGTGCAGCAGCCTTCTCAGTTCCGAGTGATTAATAAAGAGAACCATTGCTCTGAATTCCTATCTTTAGAACACTGTGGTCAATTTTCAACCATATGTCTCATGAGTCCTTTGATATGGACACCAATGAGTTTAAATATTTGTAGAATTTTTTTGTATATATATAATAGTCTGTGGCTCTATAAGTATCATGAAGCTTAAAAGACTGAGAACAGAAACAACAAAGATAACATGATAGGAACCCTTTTCTACTCTAATTGATATTCTCTATGCATGCAGCCATGCATCTATGAGTAACTGGTGCTAGCTGCTAAGTGAGACTTAATTTCATAGGACTAAGGAAAACATTGCCTCTATTAATCTAACAGGTTGACTTTCTATGGTCTTACATGCTTGCTGAGATGTCTTTTACATTGCTTGTACTCGTATTCTACCTGGTCAGGGAAAGAATACAAAGAAGAGCAGATTTTCTGTTTGTATGGTTATGTGTGAATATCAAAGGGTATAATGCCTTTATTGTACCTCTTGATACAGTGTTGTTATATGAACCTGTGGTCAAAGCCAGGGCTCTAAAGTCTTCGCAGAGTTTGTTATTTATTGTGAACCTGTAATGGTTGCCACAGATTATCAGAAAAAGATAGATGATTGCAAGCAGAAAATAGAAGCAGCAAAATCTGAAGTAGTGGCTGATGACGAAATGGATGATCTTCAAAAAGAGCTCGATGAGGAACTCAAAAAAGAGCAGTTGCTAAGAGCAGAGCTTAGATAAGTATTTAGTTTTGTTAGTTGTGTCTTGTGTTGTTTGTGGTTTAAGTCCTCCGGTGGCTGATTGTTTCTTGATCATGTATGAACACAGTTGTCGTTGACAAGATCAATGAGTTAGATCATCAACGTTTCTCAATCGAAGAACAGAGTCAAATGCTGAAGAAACTTGATGAAGAAGAAGAGAAAGAACAGTAAGTTTTTAGGCAGAACCATGCACAATTGTTCCTGATATATAGCATGCTTTCTTACTGCATATTGCATTTTTAGGGTGCTCAAAACTTTGGTGAATAGAATTATAGTCATCAATTCAGATACCTGCTTTTGATGGGTAAGTCAGAAAGAATTACGTGGACTGCTAAATTCATTTATCCTTCATGATCCATGTCTTGGTGGTCAGAACTATGTACTATAGATGTTTTGCAGAGGGTATGCAAATAGAAATATTCTGCTTAAGTTGGATAACTTGCCAAGCATACTTTTCGCTACATTTGAATCCATCCCTACCCTTCTCTTCAATAGAATACCTCCTAGTAATGATTGAAACTATTTAGCAGGAAATATTAATACATCTCTGTGCAGAATACATATTATATGATGCAGGCTTTTCTTTAGGATGTGCCAAATGATATTTCTAAGGCCCAAGGCTATCCAGGTTAAATCATTGCTGGTCAGCATAATTTTCCTTTTCAAAGGAGTCTCTAATTGCTACGTAAAGAATTTCATTTAAGATTGAGTGGCTGACTTTCTGGTTAGCTGTGCTCTTAGTAAAGTTTTCAAGTAGTTTTGGCTCTCTAACTAGAATGTTACCATTCCTCGAACAATAGTAGTATGTTTCTTCTGACTCACATGGGACTAGGTTTCAATGAGGTGGGACATAGGTGTTATTGAATTTTTCTTTTGCCTTTTTGTGATTGTTTAGGAACTGAAAATTTGTCTTGTTTTATATGGTTGTAGTACGAAAAGGCCATGGTGAAGTTGATGAGTAGCCATATTATGTACAGACAAGAAAGAACGAACAGATATTTCAGACCTTAGCTTGTTACATGATTATTCTAGGAGGTTTTATTTGTTGTATATCTGTTTATTGTTCCTCTATATCATGAACATTATTTAGCCGTTTGTGGGCTTCATTTGGTATTTTTCCACCTTGATTGCCACACACTCCTAACTGCAGAGGTTTATGAATTTGCAGGAGGAAGCTTTCATTTTATGCATCTGTCACAAAGACAATTCCAGATTTGGAACGTAAATCAAAAGTCTCTGGACGTATCCTTGTTTATCAGGATATATTATATTTGATGCTACCTATATATTCTGCTTAGACCTCTGACCTTTCATTCTCACCTTCCTGTTTCATTATTTGGCTCTTCTGAAGTAGACCAGGATTGTGTAATGTGCTTTTGGCGAATATGTTACTCCTGAGCTGGTTTACAGATATTGTGGAGCGTGATAAAAAAGTGGTGGAAAAGTTTGAATTTGATCCAATCGAGGAAGATGCCTTCGACATATGCGATAAGACTTGGAAGATGATAAATCGATGATTCGGTTGGCACGTCTAATTGTATGATTGTACCATGCCTCAATTCTATTTCATGTAGTCTTTTCTGTACGATTGTAGTTTTGAAGCTTCTATCCAATTGTTTGGGATCTTGTGATTGTTTCACTGTAATTATAAGAATATCTTGTTCTAGACCAGTTGCTCAAACTTGCTTATTTGTCATTTAGAGGTTTTCAAGTTTTATGATGGAGCTATAATTGCATGTGATTGCTTATTGTGCGCCGTTGTATTACTTCTCTATTTCAAACATTTTTCGCTGATAGAGTGATTTTGTTCGCTGAGTAAATGCTGTAACCAGAGATAACATCGTTAGAAGCAAAAGTTAATGAAGTTATTATAACTCCACTCTTTTTTGTTCTTTCATCATGAGTACACTTCAAACGACACTTTTCCAATATATCACCTGATATCTTCAACAGGAATGCTTTTCTAGGAAACGCGATTGAGCTATCTCATACAGTTATACTACACAGGACTAAGCATTGATGCTGTTTGTGCCAACTGTAATCTCTAATGTTTCTTGGATCTTTCAGTGAACACTCTCTTACTCTGATGAAGAATTTCTGTGGGTGCAAATGACGTCAAGTTCTTGTTTTCTCGTACAGAGCAGGCCTGTTCTGCTGCATCTGCTGTCTCATTGACAAGCGAGTTGATCTCAAATTGAGCTGAACTGCAAATTGCAGGGACCGATGCCCCTTTGTATGCTTGGCAGACATGGGAAACAAAATTTCGGTAGTCCTGCAGTAACCCCAAGTTAGATTATGCTGGCTGGATGGGATCAGAGAGAGAGATATAAGAGTGAGAGAAGGATATAACCTCTCGGAGAGGCTGATTGTTCACAAGCACCCAAGGAACATATGAATGAGGTGGGTTTAACTGACCAGTTTCATACGCATATTGTGTTTCAAGCTGCAAAATCATTCAAAATACCCATAATGTTAAGACTCTGGTGACAAGATTTAGCATCAGTTTTCCTCTGCATACATTCATTGAGCTAATGGATTTACTAATTTTCATCATGAGTAGATAAGATTTGGAAGAAACCAAGTTTCTCCAACTTAAGCTGGTTTATTCATGTTAAACTCGCGATTCGCATAGTGTTAAGAAAGAAAGCTAAGGAGTGAACTGTGAAGTGAGAACTAACCCTGCGACCATTTCCTTGATTGTAGCAGTCAAAGATAGGTTGTGAATCCAATGATGCTTTATCAAAGCAGCTTTGCCACTCGGCTTCCCTTTTCTGGTAGGCCAGAGTTTCTATGCATTGGATGAAGAAATAGTGGTTGTTCTGTAACACATCAATTTAGAATCACTCAGCTAATTAGTACAGAGTTTTAAACTTATCTTGTAAAGTTATTAATCTAGGCTTTTTCTGCGTAGGAAAGTAACATCGCTTTTATTCAGATTCCTGCTAATTCTTCATCAGTATATAAGTCATAGATTAATGAATACCATGAACAAGTACATGAATATAAATGGTATGGATTAAAAAAACAGGTGAGAATTTCTTGTAGAAAAACCCCCACAACTCAAAAAATTTACAAACTCTCAGTCTCTCTATATACTCCCTCCGTCCCACTATTACGTTTCCAAACCACCAAAATTTTTGTCCCACCATTACCTTTCCAAACCAAATAATCCCCCATATTCATCCCTAAGGCCCTGTTTGGGATAGTTGCCAGTTTTCAGTTTTTTTGAAAACTCTAAACCAGCTTTTGAAAACCATTTTTTTTTTTTTTTGGTTTTCAGTTTTCTGTTGTCAGTTTTGAAAATTAAGCAGGAAACTATAAGCACACAAAAATTCAGCTTTAAATTAATTTTTTACAGAGAGTTGAAATTTTTTCGAAACCAAAAATTGGCAACTGGCAACCATCCCGAACAGAGCCTAAATTACCCCTCCACTATCTAAAAAATACAATAAAAAACTCTTTTTTCTCTCTCCAATCACTCTCTCTCTTCTAATTTTATATCTCTCTCACAACCAATTATTATACTCTCTATTTCACAAGGAAAAAAATGGCTAAAATTTTCTTTCTAAATTCTTGTGCCAATTTTGATTTGGAAACGTAATAGCGGGACGGAGGGAGTACATAGCAACAGATCATCTTTAGGAATGGGATCTACATAATTCTATTATAGAAATTTAATTAGTACTGACCTGGATACACTCAAAAAAACAAAAAAGATACCCTAAAAAGATATACCCTCCAAAAACAAAAAAGTTACTAACCTAGATCATGCATTCCCAGAGGAATTTGTCACTTTGTCTCCATTTGATAATTTTTACCTTTTCGATGAATTTAAATTTTGGCATGCATATTTTCATTGAAAATATTCTTATCAGAAAATAAAAAATAAAAAAATTGAAAACAGCCTAAATACATGCTCTGTGACCTTATTAATGAAGAGTTGGTGACTTTGACAAACTATGCATAGTAAATTTTGAAAAAGGTGTAAAAACACATTTTTACCTCTTAAAATAAAATAACCAGCTCAAGGAAAAGAAAAAATAAAATAAAAATACTAGTATTGTGGCAACTAGGGAGACAGAGCTAGAGAGGTGAGAAGTCTTACAGGATCAGGGTAGGCATCAATTGCACAGGCTTCAACAGTATTTAGTAAACACTCTCCTGTACCATGCTACATAGAATACATAAACAACAAATTAAATGCTCTGAAGAAGTCTGTATCATTGAAAATTAAAATAACTCTTATCAGAACACTAGGTAATGAAAAAATTAACGACGATATGCATAAATCTAATGATTTTATAAGGGAAGAAAGCAATTTTTTAAGCAATAAATACTGTTTTAAGAAAGCAACTTATTTTTAATTCAGACATCCTAATTAAAATCTCGTAAGTATGACTATTATTTCCGAACGGAGAATATATTACTTCGAACTTACATACCTGACACTGGAAACTCCCCGAGGAGTCAATCCCAGCATTACCCCAAGGAACAAGCCTGAGATTGACAATAGAGTTAAGCCCATCTCTGAAGACTCTGACCAAGTCATGAGCAATGAAGTAAGAGCAATATGGGCAAAGGGTCTCATAGTACAAAGTGAGATCAACCAGCTTGTGTGAATCAGGAGCTTGAGCATAAGAATAAGATGGAGGAGAGAGAAAGAGGAATATGTACATTAGAAGCAAGAAAAGGAGTGTTTTGGGATAATGTTGAGATGCCATTGTTGTCTTTAATTTGGTTGTGATGGAAGCTGCCTAGGAGATGGGCAAAGTGAGTTGAATAAGTAGGGAGGAATAGTAAAGGTACTTGAGCTCAAAAAAAGGAAGAGGGGAGGGGGGCTTTAAAGAGACCATGCTTGCTCAGTTGGGCAGGCATCTTTAATTCAAAGTTATCATTAGAGACTTGGAAGCAGAGAAATAATGGACAAATTCAGTAAACTTTCACTACAATAAAGACCATTGGATTGGGCTGGGCTGTTCATGTAACCCAACTGAAATGTTAGTTTAGTTAGATTCTATTTTTTTTTTAATTTTTTTTTTTTTTTTGCTACAAGGACACATGCAATAGCCCGCAAACCACATGCGCCGGGCAAGCCAACCCATTAAAGATGGGCTGACGGGCTCAGGCAGGGAGGAAACCCTCCTTGCAAAGAATGGTAGAGGAGGTTTTTAATCTCCCTACAATGAGGATCGAACCCCTGACCACTGGGTTGTGTGAGTGGAGTTTAGTTGGATTCTATTAATCGATTAAATATCATATCAATCCGCCTGATGTATTAGATGGATTGTACAGTAAATATTATTGGTGAGCCAAAAAAATGGTAATAGTGACCTAGATACATTAATGATCCAAAAAGTAGTACTATTGTGGTCAAAAGTGATAGTACTAGTTAACTAAAAACTATCCCAAGTCAGTGTCATCTTTTTGTGTACCAGTACCACTTTGTCTATTTCAGTACCGATTTTAGCTTACCTGATACCATTTTCCCTCAATACCACTTGTTGCTTACCTAGTACTTGTGTGATATAAAGCTTCGTACGATACGAGACAAACTGATTGCGGTTTGCTCTCTTTAATTTTCTTTTTTTTTTATTTTATATTGAGGCTAAACACAACGAGTTAATCAATGAATGATGAACTGTTTAACAACTCAATTACGTACACATTTGGAAGTTTGGGATAAAAGATTCAACGGAAATTTCCTGTGGTACCCCTGAACTTTGGTCTAATGCCAGTGGTGTCCACGCTTTTCTAATAATGCCAGTAGTACCCCTGAACTTTGACTTTAACATTTTTTGTAACCTAATGGTTGACGGAGCTCCTTTCCGTTAGGGTTTTTTTTACTAGTTGACTTAGTTAATGTATGGGGGCACTGTAAATGACTGATATACCCTTACTTGCCTTAATTACACAACGGCAAAGTATTTGACTAGCCTTTCCCTTATAAATCGATCCACCCACCATTGTCAGACCTCCAAAAAATTTCTTCAAATATATAAAAGGAGTGTTTGTCAAATACCTAACAGTTGTGTAATTAAGGCAAG
>BSSO01007682.1:0-10786 GCA_030267885.1 Mesembryanthemum crystallinum | reverse complement strand
ATTACTCAATAATTAATAGGTAGAAATGAATGTTGAGTGGTTATGTACTTATCAATTAATTCCCCTTAAATTTGGGAATATGACATGAAGCTCTACTAAGAACACATAAGCGGACAACTAAATGATGATGTGGCATGGTGATGTGTATAGCTCTGGTTGAGTTTGCTTCTTTTTAATCTAATTATATAGATTATATAGATTGGGGTCCTGTAAGGTTATTAAACTCTAAGCCTAATAACGCAAACGCCCGTTTTAGAATTGCACACCAAATTAGAAATATTGGAAAAAAATGAAAAAAAAAAGACCCTTGTTTTAGGCTCCTACATGGCCCAAAACAAATCTGACCCACCCATACAAAAAACATTTTGGACTCCTAACCCCGCTAGAGGTTTGCCAGGCCCAAAAAGGGGTCTCACCAGTGTTCTGGCGCCATGACAGACCCAGCAGACCAGCAGGCCCACTGGTCTTCATGCACCTATGGGCAACAGCAGCCCTTATGGGCTCGCTACACTCCTCAGGCCCATCCGAGGAGCTGTTAAATTTCTCAGGCTGGCACCCCTTTTTGGCCCAGCCGAGGAAGGTGCAACCCTTTGGGCCAACACTGTTAGGGATTTGGTAGCGTAATTAACACAGGTGACATTAACGTTCAATAATAAACAACAACGAATAATAAAGGACACAAGAGATTTAACGTGGAAACCTGAGAACCGGGCAAAAAACCACGGGATCGATCATATGACTCAGAACATAATCCACTATGAGTAAACAAGGTTACAGAGTTACAAGCGTTCCAAGCTCTCAAGCCTATCACATGGCTATAGCTACGCTACCCACCTCACTCAATGTGTTTCCACCTGTACTAGAGTTAACGTAGTACAAACACGGTGAATCCCATCACCACCCCGGTGACTAACCCAAGCCCTAAGGGCTTCCCACTCTCTAACCCGAGCACCTTACATGGCTTCTTAGCACACCTCTAATTACAATTGAGAACTCTGTATTTATAGAGTCTCCATGGAGCACACCACCTTCCTAATCTAAATCCCACTAGAATTAAGAAACTATCTTTAACTAACTCTTTCTCCAAGCAACCTTCCTAATTACATAGATTCCCTACCTTACTAAACAACCTTAGGAAGTAATCTAACAACATTAGGAAACATGTTAAAAGATAGCTAAAAATATACATCAAAAATATAGAAACAAATCCAAGCCGAGAATACGCGTCAAAGCAAACCCGTGCTTGCGGGTAGCACCGCCCGTCCGGGCGCTTGGGCCGCCCGCCCGGGCGATATGTAGAGAGCAGCTGCTTCTCTTCGTTAGCTCACCCGCCCGGGCCAATATCTCGCTCGCCCAGGTGGGTCTCCTCACAGCTCTCTTCGACCCTTCTCGCGATCATCTCTCTCTTTTTTATACTTTGATTTTTGCTCCATTCCTAACAAGCACTCTTCCTTGGCCCAGCCAAGGAAGATGCAACCCTTTGGGCCAACACTATTCCTTGGCCCAGCCGAAGGGAGGTGCAGCTTCATACACTTATTTTTTTTTTTTCTGATTATTCAATGAAATAAATTAAAAATATAAAATCAAATCCAATTTGTTTTTATAATTTTAACCTTGATGTGCAAGTTAAGGATTTCCAAAATTATAAACCCTTAAAATTAGGAAAGCAAGTATGACAATAATAGGAAATCCTAGAATTCCAATATTTTATATCTTTGGGCAACTTTCCATAATCGAATTTAATTACTAATTTGCTTAATCAAATTCATCCAATGAAAATTAAGCCTAAAAATTTAATCTAATTGAATATCAAAACCTTAAACATGCCATCTATTCAAAAACCATTGAATAATTCATCAAACATGCTAAAGACATGATCTTTGAATTTAAAACATGCAATATTAATCATTGATCTAATCAAATAAATTATAAAAGCATGCAACTTTGATACTTTAAACATGTCATCATGCTTTTAAAAAAATCAATCTTTGAATATTAAACATGATATTCAGGGTTAAGCAAAGGCTAAATCACACAATGATCATATAAATATGTCTAATCGGCTCTGATACCACTAAATGTTATACATGACTCGATCTAATCGGCGGAATAATCATGTAAACAGGATCATACACATAGCAACATATGAATCATAAAGATTATGCCTTTGTAGCGTGTGTTCCTCCTTGTGGCTGATTGAATCGTCGGATAGTAGTACCCCAAGTGTGATCCCTCTAATGTAAGTCCACCCGTCAAGGATTGACCACCAAATCCGATTGATAGACTAGTTAAGAAAACTCTAATCTAACTTTGGCTTTTAGGAACTTTGGAGAGAGAGAGGCTAAAGAATAATACTAGGGTTTCAATCAATATTGAAATAATGAATCTAATAATCAACCCTAGGTTATTATATAGACAACCCACTAGCAATATGGAAATACTAGGTTTCCTATTCTTTAGAAACTCCTTTTATCTCTTCTGGGCTCTAAGCCCAATCCAATTCCACTAATCAATTCCTTAACTTATGTGTGACCCATTAGATTCATAACAAAGGTAGCCATGGCCCAATAAACAATTGGGTCATTAATCAATAGCGGTTTCTAGCGTAAACATATTGATTACTAAATCATATGAATTTACTATCTCAATATATATTCATATATCATTATCCCAATTAATTGCTACTTGACTGACAGGACATAAATCCTTCAATCTCCCACTTGTCTTTAATACAAGTTAGCAATTCCATTCCCATGTCGCTTAATGTCTTATATTTTTTTTTTTTTTTGACAGGTGGAAAATAGAACTTACTAATTTAAGGAGGTACAAGATAATCTTGCCCTATTAGCAAGTTTATGGGCAATTACATTACAAGTGCGTGGGATAAAAGCAAAAATACAACCGTGGAAATGAACCATTAAAGAACTAATGTTATTAGCTATTATTTGGATGATTGTAGGCGCCTGTGTCTTCCTTTGTAAGATATGAACAAGCTGTTGACAATCTGAGTAAAGTTTGATGCAAAGGAGACTCTTATCTCGACACCACTTGATTGCTTCAAAAACTGCAGTAGCCTCTGATTGTAAGGCATCAGTTGCATAGTAACTAATATAGGACTCATCCAAGATGTATCCTTCACTCGCAATTGTGCACCAGCCTGCTCCCGCCTCAGTACTCCCTTTTTTCCAGGAGCCATCCACAAAGATTCTCGTTGCTTGACGCTCACACGATTGATACAACGGACCGTGGTCATCCTCTTGAGTACTAGATCCACAGTTAGCCATAGAATTTCTTTCCTCATCCAAAGCATTCTTTGCTTGAAGATAGATATTCTGTATAACTTGTAAAGTGGTTGTTGGCGTCGGTAACCAGGCCTTGAAAATACCTTGATTCCTTACAAGCCAGATACCCCATAAAACCGCAACAAAATAAACACTCGGACAAAAATCATCCCCATCCTTCTTGCGCAACAAATTAAGCCAATTAGTAACCCATTTGTGAATAGGAATATAGGCATCATTATCAGTCTGAATACCAAGTGAGGAGGCTCTCCAAATGCACTTAGCAAAAGCACAATCACGGAAGAGATGGCTGGTAGTCTCAATGAAAGTGGAGGACGAGCACATTCGACACATATCATGACGAATCATGCGCCTCTTTGAGAACTCCTCACCTAAAGGGAGGGCATCATTACAAAGCTTCCAAAGAAAGACTTTCCATTTAGGAATCAATTTCAGACCCCACAACCGATTCCAATTCACATCTTTTCGCGGATATCACTTATCACCATCGTAACCTGCAAAATAGTTAGTAGCAACACGTGATAGATCATGAGACATAGAAATAGTGGCGTAACCTTGTTTCGCAGCATAGACCCCTTTCTTGTCCTTGTGTCAAATAATAGTTACCGGTTCTAGCTTAAGTGGTAGAGTGATGGAAAGGATTCGTTTTGCCCACTCTTCATCAAAGAAAAAGAACACTAAATTGGGTACCCAAGCTCCATTAGCGATAAGATCCTTCACAAAAGCAGGTGCCGTGGGACCTGGCATATGAGAGAGTTGATTTCCGCCTGGAATAGTTCCATAGACCCAAGGGTGCTCCCAAATCTTAGCTGAGTTGCCACAGCCAATCTTCCAAGAACAAGAAGAGTGAAGAATATCCAGCCCCCAAAGAATACCTCTCCAACCCCACGTGCAGGTTTGAGGAGATGTGTAACTTTTACCAAAAAAGGAGACAAGATTCAAGTTATATTTCCTGCCATAAGTAATGCTGAAAAAAGAGTCAGAAGTAGATAAAATTCGTCATCCCTGCTTTGCAAGTAGAGCCTGATTGTAATAAGAGGCATTTCTCACACCTAATCCTCCCAAGCCTTTCGACTTAGAGATCACCTCCCAACTACGCCAATGAATGGTAAATTTACTGTTAGCTCCACCCCAAAAAAAATTTAGCACAAATTCTGTTAAGAGAAGAGGCAATTGAAATTGGAATTTTGAAGACCGATAAAACATACGTAGCAAGAGCAGTAAGAACAGATGAAATCAAAGTAAGGCGCCCCGCAGGGGATAAATAAATTGATTGCCACGTCTGTAGTCGTTGGGAAGCTCGTGCAATAAGAGATGCAAAAATAGTCTTCTTAGAAGTCCCAAAGTCTGTCGGAATGCCAAGGTAAACACCAAATTCTTCAGTACATGAGATCTTCAAGCATTTATGAAATAACCTCTTAAATCTGCTAGGAGTGTTTGGGCTTGTGATCATAATACTCTTGTCAAGATTGATGATCTGTCTCGAAGCAAGACAATAAGTGTTAAAAATATTATTCAAAGCGCCACAAGAAACCAGGTCAGCCTTAAAAAAGAAAGTTGAATCATCAGCAAACAATAAATGAGAAATGGGTAATGCAGTCCTGGCTATAGAGATACCCTTCAATAGCCTGTTGTGCTCAGCCTTAATAATCACAGCAGAAAGAACATCCGCACACAAAATAAATAAGTACGGAGATAGCGGATCACCCTGACCTAAGCCACATTTTGGCCTAAATAACGACATAGGCTTGCCATTGAGAAGAATCTGATAAGAAACACTTGTAACACAATTCATAATAAGAGTAACCCATGAGTCCGGAAAGCCAACATAAATAAGAATAGATCGTAAAAAATTCCAATCAACGCGATCATAAGCCTTACTAATATCAGCCTTAACCGCAACAAAGAAATCCTTCCCTTTTTTATGGCGTCTGATTTTCTCCAACACCTCATGAGCCATCAATATGCTATCTGATATACATCACCCAGGAACAAAAGCATTTTGAAACACTGAAATAAGACGCAGGAGAATTTTGCGAATTCTATTAGCAATGCATTTTGAGATTATTTTATACATTACATTGCATAGACTGATCGGTCTAAAATGTTCCACTCTATCAGCATTCTCCTTTTTTGGGATAAGAGTAATATGAGTTAAATTAAGTTGACGCGAGATAGAGCCACAATTAAGAGCCTCTAAAGTCGCGTTAACAACATCATCTCCAATAAAACCCCAGCATTTTTGATAAAAAAATAGCAGGAACTCCATCCGGGCCAGGAGATTTAAGACTGCCCATTTGAAAGACAACTTTCCTGATCTCTCTCCTTGAAAATGGTTTGTTAAGTAGAGAAATATCATCAGCCGTCAAACGAGAAGAGAGACAGCCAACAGAATCCTTAAAAAGATTAGAATCAACGTTAAGAATATCATCATTCCTGCCGTCCTCATTGACTCTAAAAAGTTTGAAAAAATAGTCATGAATGACAACCTCCATGTCTTTAACAGAGGAGAACCATACCCCTGAAGAATTGAACAGACCACGGATACAGTTTCTTCCTGCTCGAACTTTGTATAATTGAAGAAAAAACGTGTATTAGAATCACCATTTTTCATCCATTTAACTTTTGCCCGCTGATGCCAGTAAGAATGGGAACATTTCAAGAAACTCATAAAATCAAGTCGAGAAGAGATGGAAGGCTCAAAAGAAAGATTATCTTCACATTCTAGCTGGGATTGCACTAGTTTTTCCTGAAAATAATCCCACTTTAAACACCACTCCTTCCTCTTCTTAAATGCAGCTTCTTGCTTTAGAAATTTTTTGAGCCATAACAAACTGATCAGAACCTTCAAAATATTCTAACCAAATTTCTTTTAAAGACAAAATACAATCATCGAAATCTAAGCACCACGCATCCATTTTATACGGTTTTCCTTTTTGTGACTCAAAATTAGGGAGACATAAAACAATCGGAGCATGGTCAGAACATTGAATGGCTAAGTTATGGACATAAGCCAGTGCAAATAAATTATACCAAGAAACAGAACAAAGCCCCTTGTCGAGCCTCTTATGAATACAATCACCTCCATGCCTATTATTAGACCAAGTAAAGCGTGGCCCAATAAAAGGCAAATCCATAAGATTGAGAGACTCCTTCCAATCAATGAAATCCTGTAAACCATTAATTCTAGTACTACTACCAGCCTTATCATCCGGGTTATCAATTTGGTTGATGTCCTCGACTATAACAATCCTGTCTGAAGGTAGTGCAAGAAGCTGCGAACCGATCATCCCAAACACAGTAGGACGATCCTCAATATAAGGTGAACCATACATCACAACCAGATACTATAAACCACTAATACCATAAGTACATTCAAGGATTAGTACAGTTTGCAGAAAGGAAAATAGGAACAAAAAGGCCTTTTAGAGACCAACCAAAAATAAGGCCACCCCTAGTACCATCCGAATCAAAGCCCACTCAAAAGGCAAAACCAAGTTTACGACAAAAAATCTTCGCATCAGCAACTAAGCATTTAGTTTCCGAAAGAAAAATGAAATCCGGATGGTAAGACACAACTAAAAGAGAAAGGAAATGAATTATAGGGGAAGTTGGATCTTTTAATCCCCTACAATTCCAGGAAATACCTCACATGGCTCCCTGAGGGGTTGCGAAGGGTCAACCCTTCCAAGCCCATTGCAATCATTCGAGTTTGAGGCATCATCTCTCGAGTTCGAGCATTCACCTTTAATCATAAATCGTTGATGAGGAAAGCCCAAAGAGAACCCCGCAAAAGAGGCCCGAAACAGAAAGAGCTCCCACTCCGAAGCCAAATTAGGAGCTGGATCCACCACTGACTTGCCCTTACGCCTCTGTTTCCTTCTTTTGGAACTAACTTCTTCCTCGTCTCGACCCCAAGGAGCTGTTCCCACACCGGGATCAGTAATGGCTTTCCGCTTATATTTAACCGGCAGGTCACGAAAGACGACCTCACATCTCCTTCTTTTAAGTCGTGCAAAGCGCAAGAAATGGCCATGGCGATTCCGAATGTAGGAATTACTAAATAGAGGGGCACCATCTGACATAATGGATCTTGGCGACGGGATTTCTTCATTAGTGTCTTCTGGTTTCAAACACTCAACCGACTCAATAACTAGCGACGATGGACGTGGAGGGAGCCTAGATTCCTCCCCTCGATGAACAAAATTTGGATCATTTTCTGGAGCAAATATATCCAGAATTTGAGCTCTAGCGCCCCTTACCACTACTTCTTCATTTGCTGGATGATATGAACATATGGCAAGAATCCAGTCATCCTTATATTGTTCATATATAATTCTTGAACTCTGAATTGAACTGTTGAATCAAATGATTAAACCAATAATCCATTTGAGCACGACCATGCATTTCCAGTTCCAATTCTTCAAGAGGCCCATTGACAACGTTCCCTTCGGTAGGGAGGACATTCACCATCTTGTGCATCCATGAATATCAACATATCTCATGAAGATTCGAATGTTCCCGTTATAACTCCCATTTACGGTGAGTGTTATGGAGCATCACAGACCAGCAATCCTTAAGTTACATTCATGATCACTTAGGTTTAAGAAATGGTTTGAGATAGTTTATGAGAATTTCTTAATGACATTCAATTCTTATAGAATTCTCATGGTGGGTCTGTCCGATACGGATCTCCAATCCATACCTATGCTCTGGTTTGGTGCCGCTAGTAGGCGCCGCCACCAACTAGGTCGCCGACAAGAAGTCAGCTGTCCATTCGCTCCTATAACAGCCACCAGCTAGGCCGCCACCACCACGCACCTGCACTCTGTTTGGTTATGCATTGTTTTGGCTTTCCTTTTGTGTTTTGGTTGTTTTCCTTTGAAAAGTAAAACCAGTTCAGCGTTTGAGAAGAGTTTCTAAATTGATTTTTGGAATTTAGATGGTTTTGTTTTATGGGTTTTATTTTCTGAAATTTTAATTAATAAAAATCAGGAAATATGATGAGTTATTTATTATTATTATTATTATGAAATTTTGAGAGGAAAAAAAAATGGATTTGTATTTGTTATGAGAATTTTTGAGAAAAGTTAAGTTTATTATTATTGCACTTTGAAAGAATTAAATCGATTATTTGATTCAAAAGTTATTCGATTTTGAGATTTAAAACTAGATTTTTAGTAAATGATAATCTAGAGCTATTTGAGAAAAATCAAAGGATTTGGACTTGTAATATTTAGAAGATTTTGTAAAGAAAATCTAATTTATTTAAGCTATAGGTTTTTAGATCTAAATTATGGGTGTAAGTTAAAATAATTCTAATACAAAGTAATTGGATCCTTTTATAGGACTGTAGATCGTGTTGAGCGTTAGAGCGTACGTTGAGAACTCTTGTTTTAGCGTGGAGTTAGTAAGGGAATGTGCTTACCTCTTTCATAAACCCTACAAAACGATAGTTATGATTTGTTATGTGATTATGAATCTGTTGTGATTAAATCATGATTTGATTATTGTAGAAAGAATGATTATATGAAGAGCATGTTATCACATTAATATAGATTATATAATGTGAAGAATTCAAATTTTGATAGTATCATGTTCAGATTTGTGATCGGTATGATGTTGATTACATGTTGATTGAGAAATGTGAAATTATGCAAACAATACTTAATTAAGTGATTATACATGTCAAGTAGGTATGTTATAGAATGATAATTCATGAATTACGTACGTTGAAGTATAGGTGGTTAAGTCCCAACATGTTGCAAAGTTAATACTGAAAAATGTCTCTTGAAAATGGATTAATAATGACTTGGTAATAAGTCAAATAATTAATAATCCTATTATGAAAAAAACTTAATAAGAGTGTAAGACTCCTGTTGATACCCATGGAGTAGCCGAACTCCGAGATCGAATATATCTCACCACTGTATGAGGCTCGACATTGTTGAGACCTTGGGATGGACCATTCCCCATTTATGAAATCCTCTTTGTTCACCTATAAGGTTGTAGAGGTAGTGTGCACACTAGAGTCCTTAAGTCCGTGGCAAGATTCTTATATTTAAGGCGAGAGCCTTTTCTTTTCCAGAATGACGTCATGGTTACGTCCTGGTTTTCTGGAGGCTCCTTTACTACTCAAAAGGATGATTCATCATGTGTTGATTATCGATGTATGATCATTAATGAAACATTGGAACCAAATTGGTTATTGGAATGCGTGTTTGATTGATAACTGTGCATGCAAATGAATTTCAATGATTTATAAAATAAAACTCAGGTAAGAGTTTTATAAAACGTTTTGACAGAGTAGGATGAAGTTTTTACTATTTATCTAACTTTGCTTTCCTTTATTCTTGTTTTGTTTTCCCTACGGGGTTTGTTTGCATGTGATTGAGTTGAGTGAGGTCAGCAACGTCGATGGTTCCCTCTTCGGATTATGTCTTTATCATTTTAGGTTGGCTTTGGTTGCCCAACAGATGGGTTGTAATAACTAAACAAGCATCTAATATTGCTTAGACAACTCGAGATAATTTAATATTTATGATGTTGTTTTTTTTGTATTATGTTCATGTCGACTTTCCGTTTCGCACTTGACCTTCGAGTTGACCGTGGCGGTAACGCCCTAGGGTTTCTCGTAATCGTTTTTATCACGCCATGAAACTGACGTGTCTGGCTTGGAAATTACAAGGAATTTCGAGGTGTTACAGACAAGGATCATGATCCCCTTGGGCCCTAATATAGCTCTATCCCTGCCTATGCTTCTCCTTGATGAATTGCTATTTTCAAATTTCAAATTTGAAGCATGCCTTTGATATAATCTTTAATCGGTTTCCTTCGTTTCGTTGATCAATTATTAGTAATTTTGATGAAATATTTTGGATCACAATGAGGATTTGATTAAGCTTGTAATTGGGTAATATTGATAAAATCGGCTTCATTGAGTCTCAAAATGCAGTGGATTAAAATTTGAAGCACTTTTATAGCAGGTTACCAATAGTGGGAGATCCAGAAATCATAGAGTGGATGCACTCTTTTTGTTTGTTTTTTTTTTTCACTACTTAATTTTTTCGGAAATTTCCTGTGGTACCCCTGTACTTTGATGAA
Organism: Mesembryanthemum crystallinum; assembly: GCA_030267885.1. Taxonomy (NCBI): domain Eukaryota; kingdom Viridiplantae; phylum Streptophyta; class Magnoliopsida; order Caryophyllales; family Aizoaceae; genus Mesembryanthemum; species Mesembryanthemum crystallinum. Next base: position 380 of record BSSO01007682.1, on the reverse strand, counting down.
ATGTCTATGATACCCAAAGTTTTGGAAATGTGCTTGGGGTACCCCTAAACATTCAACAAAGTGATTAACGTACCCACTAAGCCATAAAATGACTATAATGCCCTTGCAATGCATTTTTTGTGTACTCACTATGTTTTGACTTTTATATTTATCTCTCTTTCATAATATTAATTGATAAAAAAGTCAAAAATATAAAAAAGAATTAAAAATCAGAAAAATTAAATTTCTTTTTTGAAAAAAATAATAGGAAAAATTTCATTTTGGGTATCTGAGGTTTGTGGTAATATTAAAATGGGTACCTGTCATTTTAATAATGTCACTTAGGGTACCTGAGCTTAATTAAAATGCGTCATTTAGGGTAATTTGGGTAACTCCGTTAG
>BSSO01007681.1:0-10788 GCA_030267885.1 Mesembryanthemum crystallinum | reverse complement strand
AATTCGCCGCCGGCGACCAAAATTTCACTTTTCCTATTTTTTTGATATTGAAATGCATTTCCTTATTATGTTTCTTTATCTAAAATCATTTTAATCCTCCAAAAGACACTTTTACTCCCAATTTTCTTGAGGAGGAGAGGGAGAAAAAAGGTAGTTAATGAGCTTTTTGGGGGGATTATAGTGATTTAAGATAAATAAATCTAATAAGAAACATAAGGAAAATGTATTTGAATACCAAAAAACATGATAAATGATTTTTTAAATTATTTTGGGCCTATATGCGCTTTTGGTCTATTAAAAATACTCATTTGGCACTGAAATTTTTTAAAATACCCAAGTGGCAAAGGGTAGTTATAAAAAATACCCATCTGTTAATTCGGCGGTTTTTTTTCTTTTTGTGTGTGTGTGTTATTTTGTAGAAAAAGTATGATTTTTATGTCATTTACAAGGAGTTTAAGAATTAAATTGCTGATATTGATAATGAGGAGTATTCTATGTTGTACTTCATGAGAGATATACATTAGCAAGCTAGGCCATGGTATGTTCCAATGTCTATTAACCCTAAGATTTACTATAGACCATCTGGTACAAGGTTTAGAGTTTAGATCAATTGTGATGAAAGTTTGTTGGTTATGTTTGAGAAGTTTAGTAGGACAAACAAGACTAATGTGGTGGTTGAGGATGGGGAGGAAGAATCCAAATTGCATGAATAGTTAAGAGTGTGGTTGATCCCTATATGGTTGACCCTACATATAACTTTTCATTTTTCATTGGGATCTCTCCATCATATTGCCTCCACTTGGGGACAAAGCTATTAACCCTACACATGAGTCTCAAGTTATAAATTCAACCCCTTCAATCCCACCTCCCAATTATGAGTTTGTTGATGACAGTGAGCGAAATAGTGAGGGTAGGAGGAAGGCCGGTCAGGGTAGGGAGGAGAAGGAGGGAAGTCAGGGCAGAGAGGATGAGAAGGGCCGTGATTACAAGGAAGATCAGGAGGAAAACATAGATGAGTATGAGGAGGACAGTGAGGATGAGAGAAGTGGGGGTAGTGATTGTATTCCAGGAGCAGTGGCTATGTTTCAATTGATGATGATTAGATGAACAATGAGGGTGTGATAAGTGAAGAAGAAATAGATGATGAGAGTGATGTCTCAGATGGGTATGATGCTACACAAGTTGAAAAAAGTGTTACAGCTTTGGGAGTGAGTTTGATAAGAGAGATCCAAGATACTTGAAGGACAGATACTCTAAGTATGATGTGACTGGGAAGGTCATTTTAGAACCTGTGATGCTCTTTATGACAAACGGGTAGTTCTTAGAGGTAGTTCAAGACTACTATATGCAAGAGAGGTTTGCAGTTTATAGGGAGATGAATTCCAGTTGGGGATACACAGCTTGGTGCACAAATGGCACAAAGGATAAGGAAGTGCAATATGAGCCAAAGGGTAGATACAAGAACAAGACAAGAATGAAGCCACCAAAAGCCTGTTCATTTAGGATTCATGAAAGCAGGCTTTCTGATAAGGTTAAATATATTTAGAGTTTTTTTTAATAATATTTCAAAAACTCTAGTCTTTGGTTTTGACTAGTAGTAAATGCCTACAGCATCTTCTCCTAAGATTTTGGGTTGTTACCATTCTTTTAGTGGTGAACTTTTACCAAACGTTTAAATTGAATGAAAATATATTTGACTTGCTGAACCAGTTTTTTAGTTAGTTAATAATTCCCTACTTTGTTGCTTTGTTTCAATATATTTTGAACGTAGAGTTTGTTTACTGGTTGAAAAAATCATCAATTTGGGTATTAGTGGGTTTAATGTTATTCATTTGTTAAGCCTCCTAAATTTATGGCACCACTTTGGTGGGTGATTTTGTTTATAACGTTAACATTGTTTTTATATATATGAGAATATGAGACTGACTTCTTGATCTATTACTACATCCACCTACTCACTTCATCATCACAAAGTAAGAGTTCTCTGTATCCACTTTCTTGAGTGCACAGGAAGGTGAAGATCTGTTTCATCCTGGGAGGGTAGCCGTTGTGAAGACTTTACACCATCTAAGAGGGGCGGAATTTACCCTTAAGGACAGCGCTTTTAGCGTGACTCAGATTAATAGTAGTCTAGTTTCTAAGTCATTGTAATTTTGTTATTGTTTTGGTGTAGCATTCATCCATCTTTCTATAATAATTTTCTACACTTTCCACATCAAAACCTTAGCTGCTAAGCACACACTTGCAAGAAGATGACAAGGAACCCTAATGCAAGGGTATTGTGGCTTACTAAGAAACTCACTAATGATTTTAGGGACTGTCAGACATGGGGATTGATTCAAGGATGCAAGTGATTAAGAAAAGGTTCAATGTCAATCCGTCCATGATGCAAATGTTTAGAGTGAAGCAAAAAGTTAAGGAAATTATTGATAGGAGGCATGATGAATCATTTGCTCAATCCCAGCCTAATGTGAGGTGATCAAGGAGAAGAATGAAGGGAGCACGGCTCACCATATCATGAAGGACTTAGCGGATGAGATACCATCTAAGTTTAAGAGATGTTTCATCTCATTCAATGCCATGAAAGATGCGTATCTGAGGGGCTGCAAGCCACTGATTAGAGTGAATGGGGTACATCTAAAAGGTCTTTTTGGGTGTATCCTACTGATTGTAGTTGCACTGTATGGGAACAATGGGTTCCTCATTGTAGTGGCTATAGTGGAGAGTGAAAATAGAGATTCTTGGCGCTTTTTCTTTCACTTCTTGAGGCAAACACTTGGAAGCAAGCTATGAAAGAGTGCATTATAATTTCTGATTGGCATACAGTATGACGACTTGTGTTTTTTTTATTGTGTGTATTTTAATGTACCTTCTTATTGTTAAGTATTCAAACTAATGTAAGTTGTTACTTTTGCTAGGTGTAGAGGGAGCAATGATAGGGAGAATTCCAAAAGCTATCAGGAGGATTTGTGAAAGACATTTGCTCTAAAACCTTAAGTCAAGATACTCTGGTAACTTGATCAAACTACACTTCTGGGTAGTTGCAAATGCCACTAATCAGTTTGCATATAAGAAGGCAATAGAAGGTACAAATTGAGTGTTTTTCCCCCTTCCAAACTTGTAATAATTTGCAGATTGTCTTAGCTTCCATTTTTTTTTTTTTTGACAAAATGTTTGGGATGTTCTATGTGTAGGGAAGTGTCTTCAGGCTACCACCATGAGCTTAAAGATGTCCTTTTGAGTTTTGGAGCATACACAAATTTGAGAAGAAAGTTAAAGATGAGTTAACCTCCAACTTTGTAGAATCTTTCAATTCTAAGTTGGGGTGTATAGAGAGAAACCAATTCTTAGTCTTTTGGAATCTGTGAGGAAGAGATGTATGGCTAAGATTGTAAAAAGGAGATTGGTTGCTAGGGAGGGGATAGCTCAATGACTTTAGATCACTATTATAGGGTTAACTCAAGCATTATGAACTGCAACCCCATTTTAGCTGATGAAGGGGTGTATGACGTTGGAGATAGGGAGTCAAGGAGATTGGTTGCTAGGGAGGGGGATAGCTCAATGACTTTAGATCACTGTACTGTTATAGGGTTAACTCAAGCATTACGAACTGCAACCCCATTTTAGCTGATGAAGGGGTGTATGATGTTGGAGATAGGGAGTTCTCATTCACTGTTGACCTAAATAATAAGACCCATGACTGTAGGGTTTGGGAAATATTTGGTTTACCATACAAACATGTTGGGTTCTGTGTTAAACAAGTAAGGGGTAACCTCTATGATTATGTGCACCCCTACTTTGACTAAGGAACATGTCTACAAGTGTATGGCACTTCTATTTACCCTCCCCCCCCCCCCAACGAAGAAATGTGGCCAACCAATGACCTACCTGTACTCAACCCTTCTCCACTACATAGACTTCCAGGTAGGCTAAAAAAAATAGAAGAAGAGAGCATTATGAGCCTCGGCCTACTAAGAGAAGCACTACTAGAAAACGCGCGAGATCTCGACGCTGAAAATTAGAGAGCGCATAATTTCTCAACGCTTTTCTCTGTCGAGAAACTTTTCGCGACAGAAAAAAGCGTCGAAAATTTATCCCGACAAAATAAAGCGTCGAGAAATATCTTACCCGGCACTGGAACCAATTTCTAATTTCATGGGACCGGGAAATGAAATTTCAAATACAGCTAAAAAAAATAGAACATGAAACAATAATAAAACAAAAAAGAAAAAGAAAAAAACACAAAACCTAAAACCAAAACCCACGACGTCTTTTGCCTTCCAACATACACGCACTTCTCTCTCTCTCTCTCTCTCTCTCTCTCTCTCTCTCTCTCTCTCTCACACACACACTTGTTCTTCACTACTGATTGAAGATTAAACTCTGAAATTGTAATTCTCCAGCCTGCAACTTGCGATTCTTCAGCGCTCGACAATCCTCCCTGAATATTGAAGTCTGAAATTCAATCACGGTGGTACTTACATCAACGATTTGCTTGAATCTGCTGGTATGTCACTAATTCTGCTTTTTTTATCCCTATCAGCGTGAAATTGTTGTAGTTTTGTGTGGGTAACTGTCTAAATCTAGCCTTTTTAAAGTGGAATTGGGCTATCAGGTTGTGTATGATACCTATTTGGGAGAATTCCCTAAATTTTGTGATTGTTATGTGAGGATTGATCATCTGAAATTTTCAGTTTGGGTAGAGGGATTTTATAGGTTCAATTGTAATATTATAATATGTTTCTCAACTGGTTGGTGATTTTATACTATGGTTAGAGTCAATTTGCTTCAATTGTGAACTCATGTGCAAGAATTATCTTCTAATTCCCATTGTTTTGTTATTTTAATGACCCTTATTTCTGTGGTTAGGCTGGGACCTTAGTGAAGTTAGCCCATAAATATATTATCGAGTGGTTTTGCTGAACTTCTTTATGCTGAAATTTTATACAATTAGGCCTTGTATATATGAGTTCCTCATGGTTGGAGGTGCTGCGAGAGAGAGTTGGACACTGGAAGGTTGATGGATAAAGGAGAGTGATAGTGGAGGGGAAATAGGAAGGTAGTTGAGAAATTTGATTGTTAAATAAATTTTCATGTAGGCTTAGCAATCTTCTTTTATATCTGTGTATATATAAGGTTGTTTGGATTATATTTTCACCCTAACTATGAGAACTTTTTGCTAAAGGGTAACTGTTTGCCAAGGTACTACAGCTAATTCTCCCTAAGAGTCTAAGACCATTAAAGCCCTGCGAGCATAGAAGTTGTTCTACTTACCGTGAGCATAGAAGCTATTCTACTGAGACTCTAAGAGTGGCTTCTCACGGGCATTTTGTCGAACATGTAGTGGGCGCCATTGAACATTGGCATTTTGCTTTAAGAAGACTTCCACGCTGCCCAAATTTCACAATGGCAGTATAAGAAGCTCAAGTTGTTTATACTTAAGCTCTCAAAAAAAATGATTTTAGAGGAACACTAATATTAGAGGTGATACGTGCAAAAACAGAGGAGTAAGGGAGTGTTTGCTTTGAGGTGTAGTAAGAAGTAACTTTTAAGTATGGTGGGTGGGGAACCAAATTCCACCTGGGTAGCCCTTGTAGCTCCATGGTTGGGGTTTGCTCTTTGGAGAAGTTCACTGGTGTGGCAATAAGCAGGGGTGTTGAGTACTAGCAGGGGCCATGGACTTGATTTATGGGTGTCAAAATTGTCCTATCAGTAATGGTTTAACAAATAAGATATAGTTTGATAATTTCTTAAGTTTGTGGGTATAGTTAGATGTGGAAATGTATTTATTTGGGGTAGCTTTAATAGTTTGTTGTATACATATGTGGTGGGTGTAGCTTGAATGGGGTGGTGGTATATTGGTGTAAATGTCTTGTATTGGAGTTTTATAAGCGGTTTAGCTAGTCATGTGCACATGATTGTGTACATGTTTTACAACCCTTCCTAGAAGGTGGGGTGTGAAATATGTACTATGATGCAACCTCAAGATAGCTATGTTTCATTATAAATGAAATAAGATGTTACCTATCAAAAAAAAAAAAATTCATCGAATCTAATTTTCATAGCAAACTTTTCGATGAGATGATAATTGACTTAGGCACCAAATCCTTTGAAACCACCTCATCGAAAAACTTGTATTTGCATTAATTCTCACAAAGTTAGATCAGATCGTGTCTGGCTCGGATGTGGTTTATTTTCTTCAGAGCCCTTTGTTTCTTCTTTCTTAACGGTCTTAGTTTTGTGTCCCTTCGCGACCCAAGCAGGTCGAAACTTTTTCTCGTGTTCTCTTAATCCCCATGAGAATATAAAAGTGAGATCTTGGCTTTAGTTGGATTTGGTCTGCGTCATTGAGTTGAAGGAAATCATCTTCTTTCTCCACTTCTTCGATCGGTTATTGCTTCCTCTTTCGGATTGAGCGAAGTTTAATTTCTTAAAAAACGAGAATGTGATATTTGGGATTTTCTTAGAAGAATTCGCATAGTAGGTTTTTGGTTTGACAGAAGGTGAGAGTGCAAGTTTTACTGGCAAGGGTGTTCCTGATATGTCAACAGTCAAAAACCAGTAGTACTATGATTACTTCCTTTGGATGATTCTCTCTCATGGTTGGGTTATAGTGGCACTTATGCATGGACAGAGGCTCGAGTCAAAAGCACTCATGAGCCTTCGTAAATTTTTTTTTTTTTCGATCCTTTATCTCTAATTGTCAATACCCTTATCTCTTTTGTTTCCCCTTATCTATGTTCTTTTTGCAATTTGTCATTATGTCATGATTTACAAATCTATTTTGTGATGAGTAGATTAAGTCCAAAACCAATGGAAAGTCGTTATTTCTTGTTTTCTTATTATAATGTACGAGTTGATTTAATTTAAAGTGATCTAATTCTATCTATGTATTTTCTCTGAAGGTTCATGATATATCGAGTGGCAACAATACTCGTAATGGAACAGGAGATATCACTCAGTCCCCATGATCACCAAGTTAGACTCTTACATGTCATTCAAAGGCTTCAAGCGTAGATTGGAAGAATGAATATATTTTGGTTAATTTTTGTACTTACTTAGGCTTTTGGATTGAAGTATAGATACTTCACTTGTTTAGGCTTTTGGATTGTAGCATAGATACTTCGCTTATTTAGGCTTTTAGATTGAAGTATAGCCTCTTTTGTCATTAGATGCTTATTAGGCTTTTTTTTTTTATTAAACTAATACTTTGGGCATATATATATGCCGTATTATCAATGCTCAGCTCGAAATCATGTGTGACGATTAAATATAATATAGCTATTTGAGATTATAATTTGATTGTACCATATCTTTTGTATAAGTATTATATTATAATTACATATTAATTTTGCTCATATATATTATATATATGAATCATATTATAAAAAAAATCATTACCACAATTCTCGACGCTTTTATTCGCCATAAAGTTTGGCGCCATCATTTAAATAATGACCCGCAAAAATCAACTGTCGANCTTCACGAAAAACATGTTTTAACGGAAAAAAGTGTCGAGATTTTACTTCCTTCGACGGGTAAAAGCGTCACAATTTTTACAGATTTCGACAAAAAAAAGGCATCGAGAATATTTCTCGACGCTTTTAAAAGTGTCGAGAAATATTTTCGCGATGCTTTTAAATGTCGCGGGATGTACAAAAAAGCATCGAGAACCTCCTTGTTTTCTAGTAGTGAAGTTCTTTTGTGCACTGCAAGAAATGTGAAAATTAAAACAGGGATATAATAGTAGGACATGTACTAGGATTAGTGGTGAATCTAGTGGGAGGGGCAAAATAAGAGGAGGAAAGGGCAAAGTTGGTGGTTTAAGGGACATGGGTGAAGGGTCCGGTGGCAATGGAGAAGGATCAAAGGGCAAAGGGTTAGCTATTGGTGGAAAATGAGTAGGATAAAAGGAAATAGGTGGTGCTACTCAAAACAAAGGTGCTTGTAGGGACATGGGACATGGCAGTAGGGAAGGGGACCTTGTGGCAGTGTATCAATCTCTTATTTATCTCATCCAACTGAAGCATCACAAAGAAGGACTTCACCTAGGAAGAGACAGAAGACTTGTTGATATGGTGGAGAATTGATAAGGAATATTTTGGCAGTTTTTTTTGGTGTTTTTGAACAGCTTCATAGCTTGTCATTAGCACGTAGCTTAAAATTGCACGTGTTTTTTTCACATTTTGAGCAATATGTTGGGGTTATAAACACTTTTTTGCATGATGCTCATATTTGGGTTGTAAACACTAAAGTTGATGAATCTTCTGACTTATCTTTGAACTTGTTACTATGGATATGTTGACATATTTGATATTGGATTAAATGATGGAAATGTATTAGCTATACATGCTATTCTCAAATTCTCTTTTTCATTGCATAAAATACTTGATTACATTCAATTCGTGATTACAATTAGGAGGATGACATTGAACATAAAGATGATTATATTGATCCAAATCACAATCTTAACTATGCTCAGAAAGTGATTTCTCTCGAACTTTCACACTTGTATCAATTTTTGTCACTTCATCATTTTTCTTCACAAATTGCTTTTCAATGTCTTTAATCTTGATAGCTATGTTGTTTTCATGCCTTCGATGGCTCCTTCTTCCTTCTTTTTCATAAACTTCAGTTATGGGAGTGCACCACATCAATAACTTATCAAAGTCTTGGCAACGATAGTATAATTGCCCAAGAGTTGATGCGGACTGCAAAGTTCTTACACTCCTTCCACATCTCTTACAATTATGGTTTCGAAACCTCAATTTTTTCAGTGAGTTTGAACTTGAGTAAGCCATTTTTTACCCCTTTGATTTTTGGGTATTTTGCCTTGTGTGTTGATGCCTAGCAGCTTCTTTTATAATAGCCCACAAAGTAGCCGTTGGAGGCATGCCATTACATGTACCCAGCAGCAACTACCTGTTGGTGATTAATTGCATTTTATTAATTGAGGGTATTTTCGTTTAACTAACTGAATATCTTCAAAAAAAATCTGATTTAAAGGTGGTCCAAAAAGGAGAAAAAAAAATGAGGATAAAGTTTTTGTTCGTCCCCCTTTAAAAAAAAGCAAAATGCTTCTCATACACACAGGGGTAGTTGAAAAATGTATTAGCACTTGTGATATATGAAAATTAAGTAATACGTCAACATTGGTTGACTTCAAGTCACCTTGCTGAGTATAGTTTCAAAATGAAATCATTTCTTAGATACTCACTCCGTCCCACTCAAACGTAGCCATTGTTGGCATATTTTTGTCCCACTCAAATAGACACATTGTACTATTCATCCATAAAAGACATAAATAACCCCCCTTTATCCCTACTATCAATCAATCTTCCTATTTTTTTAATAGTCATCCCTCTCTCTATATCAAAATTTTTAGATAATTTTTTAGTTACCCACTTATTCTCTCTCTTAATCTACTACAAACACTTTAACAATAAAAAAATAAAAAAGATGGGTTGGGTTATTAAATTACACTATATCTCTTTTTCACAAGTGGGTTTTGATTTGTGATTTGATGGGTTAAAGTTAAACACTCAAGTACTACCAACCAATCCCTTATTATGATTTTAATAAACAGTTCAAATTGAAGGGCAAAATGGGAAATCAAAAATCCCTTACCTTCTCCTTTTAATTGTAGTGTGAAAAGATAACGTATACGATATGAAGTGACAGAGGGAGTATTTTCTAAACGTGAATTCACCTAAGTGAAATATGCTAAAACCTCAAGTCACTAGAGTGAAATTTTCTTTTTTTTTTTTTTTTTAAGAAATATAAGACAAATTTTTGGGAAATTCTACATGGTGCCATTGTGGTTTAGTGAATTCTACATGGTGTAATTTATTTTTTTCGATTCTACGTGGTGCCATTGTACTCTTGACAATGTCTGTCTTGTGACCCAAAAATACGTGAACGTTAAGTTTTCAGTCATTTATGTGAAATGACTATAATGCCATTGATGAAACGCGTGTGCACAACACGAAACGCAATTCATTCACACCCCCTAATTGTCAAACCTGATTAATTCTAATCATTTACCTAACATTTTTCAGTTCATTCAACCTAATTAATGTTAAGTTTTCAGTCATATATGATGGTGAGGGTCGTGAGTTTTACAAGCAGGGGGGAGATATTACCTAAGTTAAATGGGTAAAAGGGGAGTAGGTAATGAAATTGACGGAAAACATAATGGATGGTCACGGGAGAGACATTGTCAAGAGTATAATGGCACCACATAGAATTGAAAAAGAAAAATTACACCATGTAGAATTTCCCATACCACATTGGCACCACGTAAAATTTCCCCAAATTTTTTGTATAAAATCCGAAAGTACAACTTTTTAATCAAATAATACCCAATTTACAGCTTCCCGAAAAGTTGTAGAGACCACGACCCGTAGGGAGTATGGTGGGTAGGCCGCGCCACCGGAGGATAAATCGAGCCCCCACGTGACAAGTTCACTTGGTTTTAGAAAAGAAGTCGCCAATAAGTTTTATTAAAAGGGATATTCACAGTGTACCCCTGTGGTTTTGCGAATTGCACAGGGTGTCCATTTTTCAAGTTTTATGCGGCAACTACCCCTGAAAATAAACTTAATGAACACCATACCCCTAACCCTTAACTCCTGTTAAATTGCCGTTAAATGGGTATGTGAAAAGACTAAAATGCCCTATTCTTATCCCTCACTCCCACCCACCATTCCCCATCCATTGTTAAAACTTTCTCTCACCACTCCACCACCACTGCCGGAAGCACTAGCAGCTCCTCCTTTTCAGCCGTCA
>BSSO01007680.1:0-10788 GCA_030267885.1 Mesembryanthemum crystallinum | reverse complement strand
GGTATCCACCGTCGACAACAGTGACTATTCCCCGCGCTGGCTTGTAGGCACCTCAAAGGGTGGGACAGCTGGCCAAGGGATTTAAGGCTGATGAGCGAAAACAATATAAATAGAACAAACCTTCCGAACGACTTCATGGTTGGAGTTGGACGAGTCCATTGTAGTGGATGAAATTTAATCCTATCAAGATAAAGTAGATGTACTAGTGAGTAAAAGTAGGAAAATGAAAATTATATTGATTGGAATGTGTTGCTATTTATTGATCTGAGATAGAAGTTACATCCAAGACAATCGAGTATGAAATTCAAGAGAAAGCAGATACAGGAGTTCATACAAGTCTTTGCGGATATCTGCTTTAATTTTATGATTATGAACAAAAATACTAACCTTTTTTCCTAACTTTGTTGGCAGAAAGCGAAATTCGAGCAATTTGAGAAGCCAATATTTCTGGTGATGGAGAAGACAAATCTAATAGAAATTGAAATAACACCACTATCACTGTTATGATCGTCAATATAATCACTCCACCTCCCGTTGCGCTACTGAGTACTGACCCAATAAATCCTATTGTCATTTATGGGCAACACCTTAAACTTTTCTTTTCCGAATAATCAATCAAATCTTAATCCCACAATAATCTCCTATAGAAAAAAACTCAAGAATTATGCACCAAAACCCTTCTTTTTAACACACCCATCAAGTGAATCTCAAAAACCAAAACTTTTTTTTTTTTTTTTAATAATATTGAATGATTTAGCTGCAGATCAGAGATGGATCACAAGAGAGAGATAGAGAGTTTATATGAATGAAATGTGTTTGTTTTATATCTATAAATGAAGAATGAGCTATATGAGATCTCGTATTGTGTCTCTGAAGTAACTAACTTTCCTAAGAATGCTCCAGTTATCTCTAACTATAATTGTACTCCTTATCCTCTTTTCATATTCGAAGATTATTCTTTTCTCCCTCCTCATATTCCGTTGTATTTGTTTTGATTATGCTACAATTTATAACCCTTGTGTTTGTTCATTAATTTGTTATTTGGATAAGCTCTCCAAATAATTAAGCATCCGCAGTGTCACAATATCTCTATAAAAGAAATAATAATAAAAAAATTTGTACATGTCAGCTAGCTCTGTTGGTAAAGTTTTAAAAGAGGTGGTACTAAAAATCTGAATCACATACATATTTATAGCAGCTTATATTGTACCATATATCACAAAGTATTATAACTAATGAAGCTTTCTAGGGTAATTTGATATAGGGGTGTAAGGACAAATTTTTGACTAACATGCCCCATAAAATTAATTAATTATTTAAGGTTAAAGTTAATTTCAATTTAACTAATATCCCAAACCCTACTAAAATTATTATGGCATAGAAGTCAAAATTATCTAAAAATGGGGCTTATATTTAACCATTAGGCGGTTGGGCCAACTCAAATTAGTTGGTCCAAATAAGCAGTTAAATGAGTCCAAAAGACTACCAAAAGTCATACACCATACTTCGAGGTCTGAAAATGAGGCCCATTGCATGATTACAATGCCCATAAACAATTTCAAGCGCGTCAGATGGCTTTAACCATTAAGTCCCCATTAATAGTCAACTTTTTAATTTTACTCGTACTCCATCAAAAAGGTTAGAAATTCAAAGGTTTGCCAAGTTTTTTTCCCCATTTTTTTTTATTTTTTTTTTTTATTGTTGGACAAAGATGAACATTTTTCTATATTTTATTTATTTATTATTATTATTATTATTATTATTATTATTATTATTGTTATTGTTATTTTATTTTTTTTGAGTTTTCAATAACTACTCCTCAACAACAGTTGAGCTAACCCTCACCCACAAAACAACCCAAATTCATTTCGACACAACCGAAGCGACCCAGTCCCAATTAACACCACCAGCAGCAACAAACACTTCCACTGTTAAAACTTCGACTTCATCGAAACCCCACCTTCTTCTTCAATCAGGGTTTTTCTCGCGATCCATTTCTCCTACTTTCTCTCTCCTCCCCCATCCACATTGGCTCCCAGGTATCAATCCCATCACCCCAAAACCCTTTTGATTTTTTATCTGTTGTTAATTCGAGCTACATTTAGCGTTGTTTTTGCTGGGTTCTATTGTAAGATCTTCCTTAATTGGGTGGTGAAGGAAATTTTGAATCTTTACTCTATGCGTTTGATAAATGCCTGATTTGTTTATCTGATTAGAGCACACCCCCTCAAACCATCGAAGAATTAAGATAGAAACTTTAATAACTTTGATTTTGGGTGGTGTTCATCAATGGCATTTGGTATATTAGTAATGGAAATGGGAAATTCTTTTCTACGGGTTTTGATTTTGGGTGGGGTTCAATTCCCGAACTCGGATTTACATAGAATGTGCTGATAATCTATCACATAGCATACTAGTATTTTACTAGTTGTTTCCATTGTATGTTATATTAGCAGATTATTTTTTTTGCTCTCATGTCTTCAAGTAGAGATATCACATAAGGGCATACCTTCAATTAATGTATATATATATAAAAAAAAAGGGTAAACAAGGAAAAGTAATGTAGGATTTTGATTAGCAGAAGAGCAAGGTTCAGAGATGAAATTTGTATTTAATCGAAATGTTTGGCTTTTGGATGGTGCTGATATTTGGGATACTAGAAATGGTGGTTAGGCTTTACATAATTGGATGTGATAAATGGAAGTGCATGTTCTTTTTTTTAACTTCAATAGAAATGTCCATATCTCAAGGCCACAAGACTCAAAACATATGCTACAGTATGTGTTGTAGTGATTTTTGAGATCTTCGGCTAATTTTCGGTTTACTCTACTTGCCAGGGTAGTATTAGCTTTCACTAGAGTAACTAGATCAAAGATGGCAGCCTCAACAGCACCTGGCTTGCAAATGGTAGCAGCAAGGCCATGCAATTCTTCCCCTCGACAGCTTTTCAGAGCCGGTGCTGCATTTTTTAGTGCTGAGTCAAAGGGAGCCTCATGGGCTAAGCTTACCAGTGCTTGTAATATATCATCGTCGCATCTTTTCCAGCGCAATTTCTCGTCTTCGTCCATGAAGTCGAACAAAGCTGTCACCAGGGCTATGGCAGAATCTAGTGACAAGCCCCTAGCAGGCTTGCCCATTGACTTGAAAGGTTGGATATTATTATGTTCTGCTTTAGTAGTCTCTTCTATTAGTACAAGGAAAAACTTTATGTTGTGGGATATGAGTAGGAAGAAACTGATGCAGCCCACTTCTCGATAATATGGAAGCTTAAAAAAATGTAAAAGAAATATGAGTACATACAACAATTAAGAAGCTGCTTACACTTATTTGCGTCCACTTCCCAATAAAAATAAATAACTAGAGGCATTATGAGTAGTCTTATTAGTATGAAAAAGTAAACTGCTTCAACAATTTTATCTAATCTAAATGATGGCCGTGGGACCTGTGCTTTTGATAGCCAATCTTCATGAATCATGAACACTGAACCAGGTGCTGTCAATTGTTTACTTGCATATGCTGTTTTTATAGCTACTGTGTTATACGGCAGTAATGTAATTGTTAACAAGACTATTTGCAGGTAAGAGGGCATTTATTGCTGGCGTGGCTGATGATAATGGATATGGTTGGGCTATCGCAAAGTCCCTTGCTGCTGCTGGTGCTGAGATTCTTGTTGGCACTTGGGTCCCTGTAAGTAACTCCTGATTAGTTGTCGAGAGATGCTAAGCCCTGCTAAGTAAGTTTAGATGTTTATGCTCCATAAAAATTTTCTAAATTTTTTTCTTGTAGGCGCTGAATATTTTCGAAACAAGTCTAAGACGTGGGAAGTTTGACGAATCACGGGTGTAAGAGCTTGCACACTGAGTTTTGATCGTTCATTAGATTACAAGTACAACAGCCTAGTTAATATTTGATTTGGTTCGCCAGGTTGCCCGATGGTTCACTAATGGAGATCACCAAGGTCTATCCTCTAGATGCAGTTTATGACAACATTGAGGATGTTCCTGAAGATGTAATGATGCTAAATCACTGTTAGCCTTTTTGCTAAGTTCATTTTGTTGGTTTTTTCCTCATTAATTTTCGTTTACAATGGACTCGTGGCAGGTAAAATCAAACAAGCGCTATGCAGGATCTAGCAAGTGGACTGTCAAGGTGAAATCTCTTAGCATTCTTCTCTTCCATGCCTTTTAACTATTTCGGTTCAGCATGGAATTACCATTCGGGTATCCAAAAATCAACCATATACTCTAAAATTCACTGCACCGCACATTGATGAATTGGATTTGAAAGTCGTGTTGTAATTGAATGTCTTCTTCATGGCTTGTAGGAAGTTGCTGAGTCTGTTAAAGAGGATTTTGGCAGCATCGATATTCTTGTGCACTCCCTTGCCAATGGCCCAGAGGTTGTTATCGGTTAATTCTGAAAATTCTATCTTTTGTGACCAACTATCTCATCTCTGATTAATGGAAGAAATGTACAGGTTACTAAACCTTTGTTGGAGACATCAAGGAATGGATACTTGGCAGCAATATCTGCATCAAGTTATTCCTATGTTTCACTGCTCAAGCATTTCCTTCCAATAATGAACCCAGGCATGTTATCTTTCTATTGTTTGGGTTGTCATTATGCTTTGCTTGTCTTATTTCCGATATATTGTACTTCCATTTCTTTCTTATGGATGATTTTCAGATGCATGCTTGGTAGTTTGCAATTTGATTAGATATTCTGTTACTCACAGGTGGTTCTTCATTATCACTCACCTACATTGCTTCTGAGAAGATAATTCCTGGGTAAGTTCCTTCTCAGCTATCCCTTTTTTTTCTTAAGCTGTAGCTACTTATGCACAAATAACTTATTGTATGAAATATTACACAGGTATGGTGGAGGCATGAGTTCAGCCAAATCTGCTCTGGAGAGCGACACACGAGTGAGTCCTTTTTTTCTTTTTGGTTCCCTGGAGGGTTGCGGAAATATTTTTTCCTACTCTCGAGGGAAAAGATAAGAAGGGCTTTTTTTTATTTATGCAAGTTTGTACTTATCTGACACTTCACGAATCTATTGATTGGTTTAGGTAATGGCTTTCGAAGCGGGGAGGAAACGCAGAATTAGAGTGAACACAATCTCAGCTGGTAAGTTTCCTGTTATCTGTCTCGATCTGCTGTTTTGAGTATTAGACATCTACATGAGTTAGTCAACTACGTCTAATGATGTCTGCTCATTCGTGAATGTCTTTGTCCAGGTCCACTAAGGAGCCGTGCTGCAAAAGCTATTGGATTCATCGATATGATGATCGATTACTCCATAGCTAATGCTCCCTTGCAAAAGGAATTATCCTCAGGTGAGAATGTTACAAATTTTCAGGATTGAGGCTCATTATCTTCCTCACATTATTGATTGACAAACTTGAGAAATACTATTTGCAGAAGAGGTAGGGAACACTGCGGCTTTCTTGGCGTCACCTTTGGCTTCAGCCATAACTGGTGCTGTTATCTATGTAGACAATGGTCTTAACGCCATGGGTGTTGGCGTAGATAGCCCTATATTTGAGAAACTCGACATTCCGAAAGACCAGCTCTAGATTCTCGAGGGCCAACGCTTCCATTTTTGCATGTGAGGCACAAGGATTTGTTTATTGAGTAGCTAAGTTGTTAAGTAGAGGATTATTATTTGGTGTAGGAAACTTGTTGCTGTACTTATTCGTCTATTCTTCCTCTTTAAAATGGGAACTTGCCCCAAATCTGTGCGATTTAAGAAAGTTTTAACTGAAAATCGTAGAAGGATTTCCAGCTAAGCTTCTATCAAATGTTGCAGTAATTATTTTTTGTTCATTTTCATAATTATCCTCCTATTTTTATCTTACCATTTCATTCTTTATATCACAATACAATTTGTTTGTCACTGAAAATGAAATTTTGGCTCATGTGACATCATCTGAATTCTACCCCTAAAATGTTGCCAAACTCTTCAACTAATGACCAAATTCTCACTCCAAACTAATACTAACACAGTAGGTCATGTACTTACAAAACTTTTCCTAGAAGATGTCAATATCGACATTGATGCTTGGTGTTAGCCCATCTACTGATCTACTCATAATACATACATGCAAACCTAAAATCAACCACCCCAAAAGAAAAGTGCTTCAAAACTCTGCTCTATATCTTTGCATTTGCACTTCCAAAAAAAACCACTCCACTACTCCTCATTGCCATGAACTTCAATAGACTGGAGTTACAGTCTCGTCGTTCAATTCCCGACCACGATTCCTAGAAACTTTCTTTATTGGTGAAGCGGCTATTGCAACAGGAGAAACATAAGGTACTTCATCTGCTTGAGACAGAGGAATACAAACTTGATATCTATGAGGCATCAGTTCTTCCCCCTCTGCAACTGTTTCTAACATCAACTGCATTTCAAAAACCAGGTAAAAAACAGATTATTACGTCATAATTTCAGAAATTCTGAGCTGATACAACAGAGAATGGAAGACTAAAAGCAACAGAGTAACCCTTAAAATGACAGCTAATCTGAAATGTACAGACACGTAAACAAACGGATATGTTGGAAATGTAAACGCGGAAACATCATTCCCCAAAAAACTAGATAATGTAAAAATGCAAGAAAGAAAGAGAAATAATGCTTTTTTTGGCTTAGAAACTAAATTTTGTCTTAACTACTGTTAATAGTAGTCTTAATAAATTACCTTCCATGGGAAAAATAGATGAATACATCTTAGTTTCAGGAATTCGGAACTGATATAACAGAATAGAAGACTAAAAACTATAGAGTAACCCTAAAAAAAAATGACAGCTAATTAAGCAGCCCATGCACATTACATTATTCTTGGCAGTTTGCACATTATAGATTTGTTCACAAAACTGTTGTGATAAAACTGCATCATGTAAAACATCAAAGAGAAGAGTTGTCTCACCTTCCAATCCTTGAAATCAAATCGGAAGACAAAATGGTTGTAAACAACTTCACCAGATGTCACCAGGTTAGATGGTGGAGCATTCCTCGGTGCTGAAAATAGAAGTAAAAAGTTCTTGAGTTAAACCAGTTGCAGTAACGATGAAACTATAGCATTTCAAGACCAACAAAGAAGAGCAGAATCTTACAAACAACATGATTCTTCTTGTCATCAAGGGCTATCTGAGCACGTCCATCTTTCACCAAGAAAGACAAAGCAAACAGATTCTCCACTGACTGTGCAAATGAAAACCTGTTCAGTATCAAGTGTTCAAGCTTAACTAACTTTTTCCTCCTCAAGATATCAAACATGATTGACATGTTCTTGTCTGTGTCGGTTTTCTCTTCGGCACCAGTATCCTCAAGCTGGTTCACAAGGGGGGAAATAAACAAATTTAGTAGAAGCAACTCAAGTTCTTTGGAAAGATTAAACATTGGAGCATACTGAACAACATTAGCCTTCACAAGAAATGCAAAAAAAGTATACTTGCTTCAATTACTTCTACAAGCATCATCTTGCTTATTACATGCACAAAGTGGGCAAGTTAGGCTATTTTCAACTCTAACCAAATTGTGCTAAGCTAAACTATACTGAATGAGAATTAAATGAATAGTAATTTGCGAAAGAGAAAGCTGCAGAACTCAACTAAATGAAGTCTGGGAATGAAAAACTGAAGAAGACTTGTAACAAAAAACACAAACGAAAGCACTACTACATGATGAAAAATTTGACGAAAAACAACATGAAGCAAAGATCAGCTGCAGCTCTATACCTGCTCAGGTTTGGCAGTGCGCTCAGTTGTTCTTCCCCGCCTCCTTTGAGCAGCAACCTTACGCTTCTTAAACTCCATGTTCATAGGTCCAACCCTGTAGCAAAGTAAACACAATAAATGGCATTCGTTAATCTTCTTAACATCAGAACCAAGCCCGATAGATTTCCATTTGCATATCTTCAGGTGCTAAAGAAATAAGAGAAATATCATACATGGTAGAACAGCCATGAGCTTTCCTCAGAATGGGAGAAACAAGCACCCCAATGTCTTTCCACTTGATCGAAACTGGGTCGTTTTCTGTTCTCCTCCTTCCACCGGCAACCCCAAATTCATGAATCAAACAGCTTACAAAATCAGATGGGGTAAACCCGTCTTTTGAGTATGCCCTCACTGTGGTAAGTAATGTGTCTGCTATGTCCAAGAGAGTTTCTGCATCTGCTACTTGCTCCCTTGGCTTTTGCACTGGGGCACCAAGCAAAATGAAAACCAATCAATTACCCACAAAATCTAACTAAACAAACTATCTTTAAGAAAAGTAATCAAACTACTTGGCTACATCAGCACCCAGAAAATCTAGTATTCAACTCAAGGGTACTAAAAGCCAAGTACACATTAAACCAACTATCGACTACTGCAGTATCACTTAATATGGTAATACTAAAAATCAATAGTACAAGTCAGCAGGACATAAAATTCAACTAGAAATGGTAAATTAGAGACAAATTTTAGGAAAGACTCTCTCTTTCCTGGTTGTTTTTAGTTCTTCACTGTTGCAACTTGCAATGAATCTAAATTCTAGCTTCTTTTTTTTTTTTTTTTTTTTTAGTGTTGGGTTAAATCAAACTCCTTCACAGTAAAAAGAATCAAAATTGCTTAACAACGTAATCTCAAAATTGACTGTAAAAAATTACCATGTTCGTACAAATAATCAACACGTTTTATAAGATTCTGCAATTTATCTGAATCCCCTTTGCACAATTCCTCTTTCTGCTCTGCAAAAATCAACAACCCAAATAAAAAAGCAAATTTAAAGTCAGAATCTTTAAGCACAGTCAAATTAGAGAGAGAGAGAGAGAGCGAGGGAGAGTTAGAGAGAGAAATACCAGCGAGGACATTTTTGACAGCCTGGTACTGAGAACGTAGAACCCTACGCTCAGCCTGCCCTTGAACCGGCACCTCAAGTTCCGGTTGATCACCGGCAACATTCCGGCCAGAACCGGTCCGAACCGACCGGGGACGCCTCGGCACCGGCCCAGGTTCCGGTTCAGACTCCAACACCGGTTCAGGGTCGCCGTTGTTGTTGTTGATCCGGTTCACCTTTTCTCGCTTCACCGACCGGAACTCGGAAGGATCGACGGCTCTGTTGTTGTCGTTGAGGGTAATCAACGGCTCTCGTCTCCTTCGCTTCGCCATTGTTGTAATCTCTTCTTCAGTTGAATGAATTTACAACAACAACAACAAAGGGGAAAATTGAAAAAAAATCAAAAACCCTAACGACCGTTGGAAACTGAGAGCAGAGTAGAGAGAGAGAGAAAGGGGGTGGCGAGGTGGAGAGAGAAAGGGTTTCGACAGTTTAAGTTTTAGTGGAGTTGTGTTTAGCTTGTGGTGGAAGCTTTATAGTTTCTTTATTTTAATTTTAGTTTTAATTATTTTATTTTATTTTGTTTGGTGTGAGATAAATTCAACTTTAGAGAGAGGGAAAATAATTGGTTGGGAATTTGGGAGGGATAATTTTCCCGCTACTTTGAATTATTTTGAGCGGATTTGTTGGTGTTGGTGTTGGTGTTGGGTCAGACTCTAGTGGGACAAATGTGTGTGTGGGTCGAAGTGAATAAGGTTAATGTCGGTCTCAAATTGGGCTGGGATGTTCATGGAGTATATATTTAAGGTATTGTTTGTCCATAATGTTTTTTGAATCCAATATATACCCATCTATTAGGAATCAAACCCAACTAAGTCGAGTCGGACTGAGTCACGAGCTAATTGGAGCTTTATAATTCATGGGTCAAAAAAGAGATGAACCCGAGATAATAGTCGAGCTTCAAACCAACCTCACTCAAATTTGCTTGGCTTGTTTGTATCATTATTATTTACTCACAAAATATTATATCAGGTGAATGTACTTGTAGTCTATAAAATGGTACTGATAAGCTAAATGTTTGTACTGACGATAAAAAACTAGTATCACTCTTTTTTTCTCCTAATACTCCTCAAGTACTGTTTTTTGTTTACACAATACTCCATCCGTTTCTGAAAAATCTTTACGTCATGGTTTTGCAAAGTCAAAGTTTTCAAATTTTGACCATTAATATATGAAAATTTATATTGATTTTCAAAGTAAAAGTAATATTTTTGAATTTGTTTTCAATAGTATTTTTAAAATATCAAATTTTTACAAGTTTTTGAGTTTTTATATATACAGTTATTCATGGTCAAAGTGTCATCTTGAATGCTGTGCAAAGTCAGGGCGTCAAGATTTTTAGAAAACGGAGGGAGTACTATTTTTTGTTAGCCTAATACTTGCTTGATATATCAGTATATCAGGCAATCTGATAAGAGAACAATTGTTGTTTACTGCATGTGTTCATGTTAAAAGAAAGAAATTGCATAAAGTAGTGTGTGTAATAGTTTTAGAATCTGATTATTATAGATTCGTAGTAAAAAGGAGCTACAAAAGTATAGAAAACATTAAAAGTATAGTAGAGTACAATTTATTCAATCAGAGGGTGTTTGATTTAACTTGTAAGTTTGAGCTTCTTTGATCAATTTCATTTGCAATCTACCCCTCCACCTCTTTGTTTTGAGCTAGTTAAAATGACAATACATTATCCAAGGGGCCAAGCACAAGCTACGATTTGCAGTGTGTTAACATATGGAATGAGAGACTATCATTGAAAGCTAATACACAAAAACTTTTATGAGGCGACCTTATACATGAGGCCTGGCATTTTAAAGAAGAAAAGGTGGTACTTGGTACTCCACCAAGTATCGAAAGTACTACCTTTTCTTCTTCCAAGTACCAGCCTCATGTATGAGGCCACCTCATACA
>BSSO01007679.1:0-10788 GCA_030267885.1 Mesembryanthemum crystallinum | reverse complement strand
TGCATTGAGAATATTCTAGTTAAAATCAGAAAAATAAGTAAAGTTATGAAAAAAAAAAAAAAAAAAAAAGAGTGGGACACACAGCATTAGGTGTATTCATTCAATGTTAAGCCTCGTATTATCAAACCTAGCATTAGATAAGAGATCATATGAGTTTGAATCTTCAATTTATGCATACTTGATTCATGTATGTCATATTTGATATTTTATTATATTAGTAATAAAAGATAAAGAGTAGTGATAGGCTAATAGACTTTTATCCTCTCCTCTAACCCTTAATTTAGGGACGAAGCCAGCAAATAACATTTAAAAGGGCCAAAAATCCTTGTAAACCACTTTATGTTTGTCTTAGGAGGGGCCATAGCAATGAAAATAAATTTGAATTTGTAATACAAGTATGTTTTTATTTAAACTTTCATGCATGCAACAAAACTTCTAGGAGCGGTTACGGCCTCCTCAAGCCCCTTAAAAGCTTCATCCGAGGGCTTTATAAGTACCTTCCTCACCAAAGATCAGACCATGATTGCAAATCAGCTGATAGAAAATCACGATGAGATACTTTCTACTTAAATATACTAAGTTCCTATAAAGGAACTATATGGGCCTCCTTGACAACTAATGCAAAGGGGGAAAGACACTTATGGCTAATAGAAGCAGGTACAATGTATAAGTGAAGAAATTCTACGCATTAAATGAAAGTAAGAATAATAGTAAACACCTTATGTACAAAGAACAATAACCCCCCCCCCCCCCCGGTTTGATCTTCGTAGAAAAAATTTACATCTATGAAAAATAAAGAAACTAATAGAATGGTGTCAATTAAGATGATTTTGCAAAGGTGACATATTAAAAAAAAGTCAGTTATAGCCATATAGGCGAACATGCATACAGTTTTAATGGCCCATTCTTCGAAAGAATACCCTGTATTACCAAATAGATTTGCTAAAGATGGTGTATAGATTTCTGACAGCCTCAGCCAGTTAAGTAAATGAGTTTTTAATTTGAGTAACTCCATTGTGGATCAAAACCAGTAATCCTCAGTCTACAAGACTACAAGTATCAAAACAGGAGACTCCTGAACTTAACATACCTCTTCCACTTCCTTTTCCGTAGCAAGCTTATTCAGTGAGCCAACAAACAACTTGTATTCAACTGCACCTAACACATGAAAGAAGCCTGATGAGTTCCAAAATCAAATCTAAACATATTATTCAAAGACGTTCTGCTTAACCCATCTAAAGTTCTCCCACTGCCAACCCTACCCTCCAAAACCCAACAACTAAGACAGGAAACTAAATAATAAAGAGATAATATGACAGCCACAAATCAAGTTCCTAATTGCTGCTCCTTCAAGAGGAAAGTACAAAAGATGAAGAGTGGTTTCAAATAAGATACAGAGCAAAATAACTTGGCACATATTAGATCATTAAGCTGAAACAATTCATAGTCACTTTCAAAGCAAACCACAATACATGTACTCTCCAAACAATGTCTCATAAGCCGGAAACATCAACACTTGTAAGGTTACGCACCATTACCAAGGCGCTCACGCTCACCGTCAGCATATCTAACTTGGATAGGACCAACCCCCTAAAAATAAAATCATGAAAAGTTAGCACTGATCAATATAATAAACGGCTCAAGAAGTAAGATAACTCACCCCAGGCAAAGTATATTGGTTGTGTAAAGCTCTAATTGCCCTATCAGCTTCTTCAGATGTAGCATATTTTATGAAACAACACCCTGCAGAAGTCAAAATAGTTTGTACATATAATGATTCACCTAACCACTTTCATGCATCCAGAAGTTATATATTGAGAATAAGAAATTGCGGAGCAGGAAATTAGCATTCAAAAATACAGAAAGCAGATGAGAGCATGATAGGACTACAGCTTTTGCAAAATCTAAATAAGTTTGGGCTTTAGCTAATCCTTATGTTAGGCCCCAACTGCCAAGACATCCTCTAAGGTATAACATAAGCAACATAATCCATACATTATTATGAGTTTCAAAGTACGTATAAGAACATACGACAATGGTCAATTTCCACATTTTAAGGCTAAACACAACATGATATCGCCTAAAAGCCCTGAAATATTCAACAACCCAATCATCACGTGGGACAAGGGATCGTATGTCATCCAGCACTGTCTAGCCAGAATTAACTGTGAATATAAACATAAAAATCAAGAACATAATCTTCGAGAACATAATCTACTCGCGCCTATTTTCTTTCCAAATAACAATAAACAACAAAGAAGTTGTCGTTCTATTTTAGAGCAACAAACTGCTCAGCCAGCAGAGACTATTGTCTCAAAGAGTATTGAAGAGATAACATTCCAGCTGCACTAGAAAATTGTAAAATATTGCACATAAAAAATTCAAATGATACAATAAGCAAGACAAGATCTGCAATGTCTGGCAACTCAGCTGATTGCTTTGCATCTAATAAATCGCATATTGTGGTAGCCTAGGACTCATGCCATCATTGAATTTTATTGTGCTTTTTTGTAGAACATGAAGGAACGAGAAGGTAACTACTATAGATGAAAGATCATTCGATTACTTTGAGTAGCAATTGCCCAACACCTCATTTAGCCACAATATCCTTGAACAAATAAGTACACAAATATTGGCCCTCAGTAACACACACTTAACCAACTTTATGTAATCTATTCCATTACAATAGCGGACTACAAATTTGGAGAACATCACTTCATGAGAAATAAGGAAAACATCAAAAGCTGCTTCACAGAGAAGCTGTTAATCGCACAAACACACAAGCTCACGCTGACTTATCTACCGTATCTGTCAAATGAACTAATCTAAAGGAACCACATGACAGCAAACACTGAACTAATTCAATCCCTTATCTAAATTAATTCAGGACCTTCAGTGCCTTTTGCCAGCCTTCTTGGCAGAGAAGAGATTTGCAAAACCCAGAGGTTACCTGAATACGAAAGCATAGTATCCAGCATTAAACACGAAACGTGCATATGGACTAATATACCGAACAATCTCACTTTCTGCAGTAAGACTTTCTGCTCTACATGGGATTTTTTTAAACTTTTAAGTAGCAAGCAACAGATGAGGAATAGGAATTTGCCGGGAGCTCAATTACTACATTGATGGCTATTTGAAAAATCACGAAAATGAGGCATTAATTCACATGCAGCTACACGATAGTCTAGTAGAATTAAGAGCAAATTGAATGATATACAAATCAAGAAGTGCCTTGTCAAGGAACCAAGGTTTTGAAGTCACGAGAATCCTCATCTATCTCTACTGGGTTGGCTTTCTTAAAGATGCAATAGAACACTCTCAGTACATATGTAGAGACAATTCCAATCAAAGAATAACGATATTACTGCTGCCAATACAGGCTTCTATAAATTCAGATCAAGGAAACCGACAGATTCTTAATATATTGCCTTGTTGTTTCAGGATTTTTCTAATGAAAAGATAAATCTAAACCACAGTTAGAATACCCATTGCATGGACTCTGCTCTGCTATATTCAACAATTGTGTGTGTATAGGAATCAAGCTTGGCTACTTTCACAATCTTTAGTGAAAATGGCAATGTCCAAGTGCCTTACCCGAGTAACCAGTACCTGACTCATGTACCTTGAGGCAAAACAAAGAGTACATGAAAGGGCATAACTCATCATGCAACCAGCCACATCGATGTGTATCACAAAATCAGGCTTACAACACCAAGCACATCAATTAGAACAGTATTGCCACCAATAGTGCACAAGACTAAGATCCATATTCAGGACAAACTGGAGAACTTGAGGTAGCTAAATGAAATAAGATCCATAATCAGGACAAACTGGAGAACTTGAGGTAGCTAAATGAAAAATAGAGGCGTGGTATTTAAAACCACTGAAGCTTGGCACTGTGAATAATTAGACAATGAAATTGTCAACGAAGCAGGCAATCACTCAAGTAATGAGAATACATTCACCATTCTACCTCTCCCCATGTTCGAGCGATTAGCATGGCAATTTCTCAACAATGGATAAGGGCATGCATTTTTGACAAATTCGAATACTAGTTAAGGCAAAAAAAACAGAAAGACATACATGCTAAGAAGATATCAGGTCCATGACATTCAATCCTCACATTTTGAAGGAATTATCACAAAATCTGGATAGCTCACAGAAAAGAAGTAATAAGATCCTGGTTACGTGAAACTGAGAATGTTATAACTAGAACTACATAGGAAAACGAGAAAAGAGTAAGAACACCATATTTTGTCGTGTAACAGAAAGGGAGACACCACGATGCTTTGCAAATGACATACATTCAAATCACAATCCACTGCCATTGCATCTTAGAAGGCAAAAGACTACTAAATCTAGCTATAAAGAGAGGTCACTGTAAGTGAAAACTCCGCTGCGAACTTAAGACTACTCGATTACTAGCCAACTCAATGAGTGGAATCACTCTGTCTACTGAGGAGACTTTAATTCTACTGTAGCTCTCTCGACAACACATGCAAACCAAATGCCAACATCCTCAACCTGTAATCAGCATGGTAGCCAAAAGAACAAGCATCCTACGCCATGTATCACTGAACAAGCTGTGTGATGAATTGACATGGAAGTAAGAACTTAAACCACCTGTCCCAGCCATGATCACCATATAAATCAATATGTCCACAACAAGGTCTAGAAGCTCAAAAGGTAAACATCAGAACATCCTATAACCATACCATACACTTTAACCCATTTTCAAGCCATCTCATCCATCAACATTCAGACTACAAGAAAGAGATTCCAGGGTATTCAAATTTTCCAATTTTCCAGGATACCATGGCAAACACAAAGTCACAAAAAAAAATAAGAAAACCCTTCAGATTAATGCGGCCAACACCCATTATATAAAAAGAAACGATCCAAAAAAATTTGTGTTGTTTTCTGTACAACTGTGAACAACTACACATCCTGACATACAATTAGCTACAGTTAAGTAGAAGACATTCCCACTACAAATGACTCGCTTGCTGGGTAATGCCCCCTCACAGCTGCAGCCATTAGTACCAGTGCAGGAATTAGCCGTCCAATTTCAGAACTGGTATATACTGACAAATTTAAGGTCTACATGTCTTGCCTCTTCTTGTTTGACAGTGCAGACTTAAAAGAAAGGTCGCAACCAAAATCAACAGGCCTGACACTGTTGTAAAAACTAACTGTGACGAAACAGAGCTTACACTTGCTCCCGTCAGCCCCACAGCATACCTGAAAAGAGAAACGGAGCAGAAAGCAATTATTGAAAACATATCTCATAAGCACATACCTTGCTGCTGTCCCGTTCTCTTGTCTTTAATCAAAGCAACCTCCAAGACCTTTCCTTGTTCTTCAAACAACGGTCGAATCTGGAAAGACAAGCATGGCGTAGCAGCAATATGTCAAACATTGCAAAAGAATCATAATAAGACAACCAATTTTAAATAATATTCAAAAGTTAATAACACTAGGTGATGACTATCTCCCACCATCATCCTTTGATTACAGTAACATGTGACAAGATTCTGGTTGAATCTGTTGTAACTCCTGAAAGAACCTACTTTTCATAGGCTAAAATAGGCTTTTCTCAGATAACATAAAATAGAAATAAAAGCAACAGAAAAAGATCCAAAGAGTATTTTTTTCCCCCCTTCTAAACGAAATTTGTATTCAGTTAAGTGTTTGCATGTAGATTTTAGCTAAAAGAGCTTCTCTTTCTAAAAACCTTAGTCGGCCCTTGAACCATGCTTCCCAAACTTGCCAATATTCAGTTTTTTCTCCCTCCTCGGGGAAGTAGAGTGAGATATCTAACTCCTGTTGTCTACCCCCTTTTTCCTTTCGGTTACTCTTCAAGTTTCACAACTAGGATCGGGTCTTGCCAATATGTGTTTTGGAGCTATTTTGAAACTGCTCCATCATTTTTGTGGCCGTGTCGCTAAGTCAGGTTGGGTTTGTCCCAATTTGTCTCGATTTTGATCAGCTTTAAGGTTGCGTTTGTTGATTCGTGTCAGGGGATTGAGCTTCATATTAGCCTTTCATGGTAGGTTGTTTGCGATTCCACCACCACTTTCTTCGGATTGTCTTCCACCGTCTTTTGGTGGTCGGTCAGGATGGGTTTGGAAGTTTGTAGTTGCTTGGCCCCTTGTGTTGCATGCCGATTTTGTTGCTACCTTTGTTGATTCAACATGTAAGTGCTTGCTCTTCATTCAGAAAATTTGGAGTGCATGGTGAATTGGATGCAACAGATGTTATAGAATATTGTATCCAATCTAGGTCTAGTTGTGTGAAGACCTTCCTCTAGTTTTGCTCGTATTTGCCGGTTGCTATATCATGTCAACTAAGCTCTTGTTGTTCAAGCACTAAAGTTATGTGTGTTTCCCCAACATGGTGCCCTTTATGTATCATTTTCTTACCTCTAGAAAGAAAAAATTGGTCGCACAACCCCTACATGACGACTTCAGTAAAAAAAAAAAGCGAGCATATTATTCAAACACAAATCAGAGATCGCTGTCACAAACACAGTTTACACCTAATGAGCAACAACAACGACCCATTGCTAGTCTCACCGAGGGCAGGGTCTATGGAGGTCGCGATGTACGCAGCCTTACCTCTAACTAATGGAGAGGTTATTTCCGAGAGTTTACACCTGATGAACATATTAGGTTAACGAAGGTTCATGTTGGTGTAACCTACAGTGAAGTTGCATGATACATCTTCTCCAACATCTAAATGATACCACTACTTCTCATAATACCCCTGCCCCCTACCTAGGAAGAGATGATTGTCAGAAGTTTCTACCCCTGTAACCAAAAAGATGGTTTCAACTAGACACTGATCAAAAAGGCATAGAGAAACCACCTAGTTCACAACAACAACCAAAAAAAATTGTAAAGGATAGTTTAGTAAGGACATTTTATTCAGTGCAATATATATCAAAACAACTTGCCGCTATTCAAACCATAGGTGAAGCTGCAACATCTATCCCTTCAATCTTAGCCAACTAAACTAAAATTCAAGACAATAACCTCTCCAGAAAGTACCATTTATGTCAAGGTTATTCAGTCAAATTATCAGCCAGCCATTCAATAGGCTGAAGCTCCATTGGAACACCAACTTCAACCTTTATTATATCATGAAGAAGTTAAAGAAGTGTATAGTAAAAGCCATACCCTCATATCTACTACCACGTAGCAACATACCATACTTTATAACCATGAAAAAACAATTTTACTAGCAATACAGATGATGTTGAGGAGCTTTAAATACCAACAGCAAGTATATTAAATTACTACTCCTAGGATTGCAATAGGCACAAAATTTCTTTAAATGCAACTAAACTTAAAATCAACATAAGCTATCCCAAGGAACTTCAGTTCAGCAAGGTAAGTCAACTAATATTAAGCCACATCCCAAATGTCCTATATTGTAAGAAAGGTTTCCTTGCAGAAACCACCGATATTGGCACCAAATACCAACTGGTTCATGGCTTTGATACAAAAATAAATAAAGCAAAAAAAAAAAAATTATTCCAAGAAATAGCTAACTTACTTCTTCTTCCGTTGCTGTCCTTGGTACAGACCCCACAAAAAGTTTGACAAAACTTCGCCCATCGTAATGCTCTAAAAGTCAAAAATATGAGTCATGAGATAAAGACACATGTAATGGCTAATGATTCAAGGCTACAATTACATCTAAAAATGGGGATAGAAAGATCAACAAGACAATCAGCAACACCAAACAAGGACCAGAATTCATAGAAAGCAGAACAGCAAGACATGTCAAGTTACACAATAGCTACAAATAACTACTGAAAGCAGACAATGTGCAAACTCAGTATGAGATTTAATCATCAATTTCGTGAATCATATGCATCGTAGAAGTAGAACGCTACCCAAAAAGGAATCCACACAAGAAATAGGAAGGTAACTTTAGACCATACGAACTAAGAAACTGAATTGAGCTAAATCAAGATGGATTATCATACACTATCAAAATCACCAATTCACCATAGGCAGAAGTTGGAGAACTAGTATGGTTTTTTTGCTATATTTTGTTTTTGTTACTTTTTGCATAAATTTGTTTGATTTTTTAGATTTTCACTGAACTAATAACATTTTTTGTTAAGAAAGACAGAATCGCAAAAAAAAAAAGCACAAAAATGAGCTAAGACAACCTTGACTATTCACAAGACATGGCCCTTGAGCATTGGTTAAAACCCTATACAGTGAAGCTCAATCAAACATCAAGTAATGCTTTTCATAGTCTTGATTTACTAACAGCTTCTGTATGAGAAGGTTATTTCAACAAATGAAAATTGTGTGCCTAGGTTTCACTCTGTAGTGAAAGACTACGATGAATGTGACAACAGTTGAGATTAGTGTAGGTATCCTCAATAGCTGATTAACTGGTAGAACACCACAACCAAGAGAATGTCAAATCAGCAACATACTCATATTCACATGGCTGCTAGTGATTGGTGATGTTACCCTTTATAATTAATGAACATGCTCATCCCCTCAGGCTCAAATAAAAGTTCCATGTGCCTCTCAAGAGGCTCTTGTCTAGGGGGAGGTAACAAGTGTCACTCGTATGTATGCAATCTTACCCATACAGTTGCATATTTCTATTAGGCCCTTGACTGGAATTCAAAAGAATAGGACCAAGGAGTGTCCTCAATTAGTACCAAACTATAGCACTGAGTTGCATATCATTTTGTTTCATGGAACCACTCCTAGTCCCCCTCCCCCCCTAAATGCTGTGCTCATGGGATAGGAGGCATATATGGTATCTAAGAGGCGATCAACTTCATGCTATGACAAGACCACAAACAGAATCTAGTGGGTCATAAATCTCAAGAGGCAGCATTATTGAAATTGTAGATCAACATATTCAACTACCTAGTACTTTTGTGTTGAACCCTGGATTGGATTCAGATATCAACATAATCAAATAAGTGAGGTTATAAGCTAATGTGTTTCAAATGTTTATTAAGCTCCTATCAAATTTAACATTGGCGTTAAACTAGAACAAATTCCAGTCGAACCTAAACCAAACTCAATTGTACTAAAAACCCATCAAACTCAAGCTCAAAATAAAATCAATGAAGCACCAAATACAAATCAATCCCAAAACGCACAAAACTAAACAAACAAATGAAGAGGGAAGTGGAGAGGAAAATACCTGGGGAACCACCACGGCCGGGAAAAGCGAACCCTCGCTTCTGACCAGCAAGAGGAGGAGGAGGCGGACCCTTGAAATCATTGTCGAACCCGCCACCGCCTCTACCTCCGCCAGGGCCTCCAACTCCACCACCCATCGGCCTAAATCCAC
The DNA here is from genome assembly GCA_030267885.1 of Mesembryanthemum crystallinum. NCBI lineage: Eukaryota > Viridiplantae > Streptophyta > Magnoliopsida > Caryophyllales > Aizoaceae > Mesembryanthemum > Mesembryanthemum crystallinum. The sequence continues at coordinate 1,446 of BSSO01007679.1, read as the reverse complement.
CTTCACCACCCATTGGCCTAAATCCACCTTCACCACCCATTGGCCTAAACCCACCAGGCCCTCCACCGTCACCACCCATCGACCCAAACCCACCGGGCCCACCAAGGGGGGGCCCACCACCGCCGCCGCCACCAGGAGGCCTAAATGCGCCACTGGGAGCGGCCGGAGAGTGACGAGGAGGGCTGTCGAAAGCGCGGCGAGCGCCACCAGCAGCGCCGCCGGAGAATCCTCCGCGGTAATCGACGGGGCTCCGGCCTTGGTCGGGTGGAGGTCCGTCGGAAAAGCGAGATGGGCGGCGCTGCTGGTGGTGGAAATCGGGATATCGGTCACGGTCGCGGTCTCTGTCTCGGTCACGGTCGCGGTCGCGGTCACCTCGGTGCCTGTCCATGGCCGGAAACCTAACCCTAGCTTTTTCCCGGAGAGAAAGAGAGAGAGAGTAGTGTTTTAGCGGAGTGAAGAAGGAGAGAAGAGAAGTGGAAGTGCGTGTGCTCTCTGAAACCCCGATGCGAGAGTCCCAGTCCCAGTCCCAGACAGACGAGAGAGAGAATTTTCTACGATGCAGAATTTTGTTTTGTTTTTTTCGAGATTTTAATTGATTTTTCAGTATTTGACTTGTCCTTGGTTAGGACTTGGGAATGGGTCGGGTTGGGACGGGTCAGCCTGTTTAATAATTGGGCTGGGTTATATTTGGGTCATGTGCCTTTGCTAAACTAGGTGGGTTTGGAACTTTGGATCAGAGTTGGCCTTTAAAACCCACTGCTTCTACTCCCTTTTTTATTGAAATGACAAATGTAACCTTCATTTAGTGACAGACGGAGTAGTAAAAAAAAAGCCTTGAATATGCTGAGGTTGACTTTCTATAGTTAAATTGTAGGGGAATGGCACGTGACCAGTAGCACTTATAATTAATTGGATCAACCTAAGTACTTCAACTTAACTAAAGAACATGCCAATCTATCTATTAATCTATTAATATATGTTGAAACACAACCCTCCAAACATATCTTCCAACTCTACATGGCAAACTTTTGAGGTTTGTAACTTATAACCCAACTCCTAACCTACTTTACTAACTCCTAAATTAAATTTTATTCTTAAATCACTTTATAACTAAACCCAAGCATTACCCTTATCATATTAATTCAATATCAACCTTTACAAGATTGCAAAAAAAAAAAAAAAAAGAAAAGAAAAGAAAAGAAAAGAAAAATCAACCTTTACAAACTTTATGTCATTATCATAAATCTATACTCCATAATTAAGTGGAGCAATTGCAAACAAAACCGTTGCTACTAACTACAATAGAATACTCATATAAAATTGATGATAGTATCCAAATTTTTACTTGATAACCTTTAGAAGCCATGCACTTATAAATATATTAACAATTTATAAGCCTAATTTTTAAATATCACCCATTACCCTTACTAATTAAGGTATGATCTA
>BSSO01007678.1:0-10790 GCA_030267885.1 Mesembryanthemum crystallinum | reverse complement strand
CCCTAAATGGAATTAGCTAAATATCAGGCACCCTTTTATTATTACACTAAACGTCGGGTACCCTCTTTGAAATTTTTCCTAAAAAATAACCATCTGGTAATTCGGCGTTTGATGAGTTATGGGCTAAATGAGACAACTAAAAGTATAATGTTTACATTAAATGTTACAAATTAGTAATTACTTTTCCTTCTACTATATAAAGAGCGAGAAGCATTAATAATTTTCCAGATACTAATTTTAAGAACTTTGTGATAAAAATTCGATTAGAAGCCATTTAAGTTTATTCTTCAACATGGCCCAAAAGACAACATTTGTGCCTCTTCTTATAATATTCATGGTCCTTATGACTTGCAGTAAGTATTATATTATGGATTACCCCTTCTTCTGGGTAGTACATTACTGTGCCTATATAAGGTTTATTAAACTAAGATATTGACTTTGTGGGTGTGCAAGAATGCTACAAGTACATTGCTGGCCAGTACAATAAATTACATACAACAGGAAGAGGGGGGAATTGAACCTAGGACCTAATATACACAGGACCTCAATCTTAACCACTAGGCCAAGATCTCATTGGCCCAAAGGTATAGAGAAATTCCAATTTGTATCCCTATACTTTTGGCTTTTCCAATTGATACCCAAAACTTTTTTGCTAATCCAAATGGTGCCCCTGTAGTTTTTAAAAATTGAACTCCGTGACCAAAATATGGGTTTTCCATCAAGTTTTTCCGCTTATTAGTGATGTGACGGTAGTTTGTGAGCTAAAATGGTTTTTTATTGGACAAATGATGTGACGAAATTACCCTTATTTTATTTAGAAATATGCATTCATTCATTTAGATGATTCACTTATGGAATATCTTTTGTTTGATAATTGAAGCTATAGGTACGATCAGTACTAGACTCATGGAAGCAGATCCTCCGAATGGTGTAGTATGTTTTGAAAAAGAATATGGCTGTGATGCACCAGGTTGCCGCAAAACTTGTTATAAACACCACCACTTTTTTTGTCGAACCCCCAACCTTTGTTGTTGTTACTAGGAGNTGCAGTAGAACTTGTTATAAACACCAACACTTTTTTTGTCGAACTCCCCACCTTTGTTGTTGTTTCTAGGAGTATTTTTAATTTCTCATTAAAGAATAAATAAAGCTCAAAAGATATTGAATAACATATATTTAATGTAATAGCGATTGTAATATGTATTATCCTCTTATGTTCTTTTGTGTTGATTTATCTGTAGTGAAGCTACAATATAAAATCACTTCACTACTAAAAATATAAAATCATTAAAATCAATAATAATAAGAAACATGTCTGGAACAAGACCAAAAAAGACTGAGCGATCCTAAGAGGTAGCCAAACTTTCGCGCTCTCTCGCTCTAAAATCCACTTATTTTTATGCGAGATTCAACGGATAGAGAGAGATGAAGAATGGAAAGCTGGTGATTTTGAGGTTAAGGGTCATCACTTCGCGATCAAATCAGACATTAATCGACAAAACAACGCAAAAATACTTTAACTTTTGAGTTATATTGTCTAACATTTGATTGGCCACACCTACTTCTATTTTCCACCAATTCTAAAGCCTTAATTAGATTCCATAAAAAGATATTGCAAATTCCCTCATCACCATATAGTGTCTCACATGTCATATGTTTGACAAACTAATACAATTAAGGACACTTAAAAGACAATACAACAATACCCATCACCCCCAAGAAAAAAATAGATAAATCAGTTAAATAAATATATATATAATAACAGCAACAACAACAACAATAACAACAATAATAAGCACTCCCTCCATCTCAGAATAAATTTGTCATTTTTTCTTTTTGGGCCCCGAAAATATACTTGTTATTTTCTTTTTGGATCTATAATTTTGCCAAATTTGACAATATTACCATCACCTTATTTATGTTGTTCTCTTAAGTTAAAAAAAAAAAGAAAAAGAAAATGTATAGATTCTAATTTTTGGGCCACTGATTTATGTTTTACCAACATTATTAATTGTCAATTTAACACCGAAACCCACTAACCCCATCGAATACTCTACTAACCTAGCCCATTTAGGCCAAATTAGTGGGTACTTAAATCTGGAAAATTCTAGAAATCTCAGTTCATCCATATGCCTATATAAAATAAAAATAATAATATGAAAAACGCAACAACCAATAAGCCACTTCCTAGGATCCTTTGCATGTGTCTTATTACGCCAAAGTTTTCTAATCAAGGGCGATGTCCTCTCAGTAAGTTGTAAGACGTCATATCCTGTCTAATCACCTAAGTCTGGTTCTTTTTCTCTTGCAATCTCTGGGTATGTTCTTCTTGTAGAAGGGTAGATTTTGGTGAAAATTCCCCTTGAGGAGAGTCAGTGTACTACCAAGTATATATAATATGCACAAGGATAGTTTTCGATACAGTATAACAGAACATTTAGCATTCCTATATACAAGCTAAGGAATCTAGACAATAGGCTACTATTTAGGCTGAAATAAATATTTGGATATTTATTTCCATATTCTATCACACCCCCACAGTCGAAGCGGGAGGACAGACGCTAAGACTGGAGTGTTAATTCATTAAACAACGAGGAAGAAAGTCCCTTTGTAAAAATGTTTGAGAAGACGACGGGGCGCCTAAAACGTGTACTTGACCCAGTGCAACCTTTTCTCGAACAAAATGAATGTCAATCTCAATGTGTTTGGTGTGCTGGTGCTGAACCGGGTTGGTGGAGAGATAAACTGCACTGACATTATCACAATATACAAGAGTGGCCCGAGACAATGGGTAGTGCAGCTCGAGTAACAGGTTGCGAAGCCAATAGGTTTCAGCAACGGCATTAACAACAACTAGATACTCTGCATCAGCATTAGAACAGGAAATAGTAGCGAAGCGCTTAGAAGACCAGGAAAGAAAGTTACCACCCATAAAAGCACAATACCCGGAAGTCGACTGTCGAGAACCGATACCACCACCCCAATTAGCGTCAGAATAGGAGGTGAGCCCTATGGTATCAGAAGGATACAGATGCAGACCATGATCCACAGTGTCGCACACATACCGCAGGACCCGCTTGAGCGCCGAAAGGTGTGGCTCACGGGATCATGCATGAATAAACATACCTGTGGGGCTGCATAAGAGAGGTTTGGTCTGGTAAAAGTGAGATACTCAAGAGCCCCAACAAGGCTTTGATATAGAGAAGGATCAGACATAGTAGGGCCATCGACCGAAATGCCAAATGGGTATTAAAAAACATACCCCTTGGCCTATTGCCACATTGATATTTATAAAAACTCCGGCGATATTAGAGTATTTAAAACGACCGATTTGCGCACTTTAGTCCAAAAAGTGGAATTCCGGCGAGAATTTCCGGCGATACATACTTTTTAAATATGTTTTTCCTATTTTACTCGCCATAAAATAGCTTCAAAAGGTTATTAAAGTGAAGTAGGCAAATAATTCAGGGATTTTGTAAGAGAAATAATTATTTTAAACAAATATTCGCCGGAGATTTTCACCGGAATCTCACTTTTAATACTCAAGTTTGTAAATCAGTCATTTTAAATACCCTATTGTCGTCGGAGTATTTTTAAATACCAATATGGCAATAGGGGTATTTTTAAGTACACATTTGGCATTTTTGCAGAGGCCATCGGGAGCAAGTTTGGACTTGGTGTCAACCGTGGTTTTGCAAGGCTTACAAGTACTCATACCTACTCGGTCCAAAATCTCAAGGGCGTATTTCAGCTGTGACAAAAAAAGACCGAACTCGTTACGAGTAGCTGCAACACCAAGAAAATAAGGCAGAGGCCCAAGGTCTACATAGCAAACTCCGAGCTAAGGAGAGAAATGATGCAGTGAAGCAAACTGTCTGAGGAGGCGGTGAGCACTATATCATCCACATAGACAATGAGATAGGCCGTATGAACAACCTGACGATAAACAAAGAGGAATGAGTTAGAGGCACTGTGACGGAAGCCGATACGAGACACATTAGAAGCGAATTGCTGGTACCACGCCCCGGGTGCTTGTTTAAGACCATAAAGAGACTTGCGAAGCCGACACACATAATCAGGATGCTTAGGAACAAGCTGAGTGAAGATATGTGCGTTTTTGTCATGTGGTTGGTGCAACCACTATCAGTCAGCCACAGATCATTAGCTTTTTGTGTCGTTGCCGCCTGACAAGCGTAGATATATTGATCCTTGCCTTCTTTAGTCTCCGACATGTTGGCTTGCTGATTCACTTGATTTTTGAACTTGCAAATTTGGCTTGTGTGACCAAACTTCTTGCAAGTATTGCGTTGTGGTTTTCCATTTCTTACCAACAACCTTTTTCCAGGTGATTCATTCTCTTAGAAGTGGCACAAGGATGGAATTTTCCTTTCTTTTCTCCTTCTTTTGTGTTACTTGTGTGAGACCCTTGACCTCCTTTACCTAAGAACGTTTTGTTATTCTTTGATGTTGAAGACCAATTTTTGTGATTGGACTGAAATGTGCTTCAGAGTTTGATTCAGTCCTCCTGGTAATTCGTTGCTCGTAGGCTTGAAAGGGACCAATGACTTCAGTGACAGACAATTCTGACAGATCTTTCATCTGCTCAATGACTGTGGCCATGACGTCAAATTTGCTAGTTAAGCTGACTAAGAGTTTTTCAGCTACTCTTTGATTAGGTCAAACTGTCACCATACACCTTCAGCTGGTTCACCACCTCTATAGCTATTGAGGAGTAATCTTTGATGTTTTCTCCATTTTTCATTTTAGATTTTTAAAATCTCGCCGGAGACTTTGGAGTCTCAGAGTTCTGACTCTAGCGGTTCCTTGGAACTCGTCTTTAATTATTTTCCAGGCAATCTTTGCCGTATCGGTATTCGTGATTGTAGGAAATATTGATTCTGCAACAGCATTTTGGATGCGAGACAAAGCATCAACATTCTTTTTCGACCATTGCTTTATGATATCAGGAATCAGAGTTAACACTGATGTCGATGTGCCGTCTGTGGATTCTGCCGTAGTTGAACTGCTTGAACTTGTTCCAGCAGCTAGTACTGATTGTACTGCTAGAGGCAAGCCAGTTTCTACTACATCCCACATATCATGAACACGGAGCAATGTTTTCATTTTAATGCTTCAAACATCATAATTTTCTCCGAAAAATATTGGAATGAGATTTTTGTTTTGTGAGGCCATGGTGTGTGTGTGTGTGTGCGAGATAGAAAAATTGTATTGGTTAGTACGAGTGGGTATAATAGTACAAGAATGAGATAGTACTAGTATAGTGCCGTTTGGTTCGAAATAGGTCTGATGCCAGTTGTTGGATATTTAGTACACAGTACGAGTTGAGATTGTACTAAATTAAAAAACTAGTACATGATAATAGAATTATTTGTGCGGAAGAAAAATAACTAGACAATTGTTTAAGGAAGAGAAGGGTGGAGAAAGTAGTTAGTATAAGCATTGAAGTTGTCTTATACACTTGTGCATTTTACTGCAATACAAGAAGCTCTTTAATCTTTATATAAAGCTTTAGGCTATGATCTCTTCATGTGATTTTTGTTGATATTTATTGTTGATTATTTATTTTTGTTGATTTTACTGATTTTTGTTGATTTTTGTTGATTTTACTGATTTTTGTTGATTCGTTAGATTCGGCAGAGAGCGACTTTGTTGAATTTTGCTGATTTTTGTTGATTTTTATTGAAATCAACAAAAATCAACAAAAATCACATGAAGAGAACATAGCCTTATTAGGCAAATGGAAATGGTTCACATAATGCCACATGGTAGAAATACCAATACTTGGCTAAGAGTAAATTTAGGAAGACATTATTCATCCTAGGGTGGGCTAGTAAGTGTAGATTGTAAATTTCAAATTTACAAATTAAGTCAATAATTGTTGCTAGCATAAGTAAAACATTTGCACTTTGATGTTTGCCAGCCATGCACCCATATTTCCTATTTTCATTTATTTTTTTTTTCTTTTTTTTATTTTAGTTTCCAAACTTTGGTTATTTGTTATGGGGAACGAACATAACCGTTTCAAATGTATTTTATGATCGTGTATGTATGGTACATAAAGACTAAACATGGTTAGTGGCGGATCCAAAAAGAATTCACAAAAGCACTATATAAGTTAATAAAATATATGATAATTAAAAAAAAAATACAATGTCAATAATAAAAGGTTGTTACGTGGTATTATATATTTGGATGTACAATATCTTAATATTCGATTCTTGGGATATTTCCATTTACAATTATTACTCCTACATATATTTTTCAAAGGAAATGCTTGATTTCATTTTACAAAATGAAATCTGAATATGTGAATAAGAATATAAAGGAAAATTGGATATTAATAATCCAAACTATCACCATATACTGCTAAAAATAATCCAAACTACACTATTTGTGGGGATTAATTCAGACTATCACCTAAGTTGCAGCGAATGCACCAAGATTGACGCCGTTAAATTTTCCATCCAAAAACTGATGACGTGGCATTTTTTATTTTTTACCCTTTTTTTCCCAGGCCAAAAGCTATCACTAGGCCCATTTCTCTCTCCTCTTCAATTGAGGTTTTTCCTTTCTGGGCAATCACCTCCATTTTCAGACCAGATGGGAGCTCGTGAAAGGGGCGATTTTGCCCTTGCTTCAATTCGTATGGCACTCTTATTCTATAATTATACCCACTTGAGCTTGGCATAGCCAATGGCTTTACTGACATTCTCATTATTGAAGGGGTTGTTATGAAGAGAGACAATGAAGGGAAGCAAATTATTATAGCCATTGTAGATGCCTGAAGCTCTGGCAGTATACATCTTATTTTGAAATTCGTCCCTCGACAATGCAACTTTTGGTTACAAAATTGAGGCTTTCCTGACTGTAATTTCCTCTTTTATGTAGACTTAGGTGCGCGGTTTTTTGTTGTGTAGGAATTAGAAGTCAAAAAAAAGGTTTCGATTAAAGGAGGAAAAGATTTGGATTGTTGAAGCGAATAAGGAAATCAAGAGGTTGAAGGAAGACAATTGCAAGTCAGCAAATAATTTGGCCCAAGTTCTTCAAAACCCATAGGTGTCCCTTGCATCTTGTCAGCCTCAAACCCAATAAAACTTCACCAGTTCAACATAGAGAGGGGGAACCTTCAAGTTCCAACAATGGTAGACATTGGAGGGAGTAAGAGAGCAAAGGGGGATGCAGCAGCTAAAATGGTTCACATGAGAGAGAGAGGTGTATTTAACGGCATGGAAAAAAAAAAGGGAAATTAAAAAAAAAAAGCCACATCATCACTTGTTGGACGGAAAACTTAACGGCGTCAATTTGGTGCATTCGCTGCAACTTAGGTGATAGTTTGGATTATTCCCCGCAATAGTGTAGTTTCGATTATTTTTAGCAACCTGGTGATAGTTTGGATTATTGACATCCAATTTTACTAATATAAATAACTAAAGGATGAGGATACTCTCCATTTCCCCATTTCCCCCATTTACGCATTACTCCTCTAGATGATTGATACGTGTACCATACTCTTTTAAAATAAATATAAAGTCATACCATTTTGCACGTATCAATCATTTAGAGGGGTAATGCGTAAATGCTTATCACGTAATTTAGCCAATTGTATGTTGTAAATACATTTCTTTTACACTTTAATTTATTGATCTCGGAAAAATGCTAGTATTAGGGACTTACGGTGCAGTGGGTTAGGTGCCCCGATTGTGTGTTAATAATTTGTGCCTATGTATCCAACAAGAATGAATTGTACAAGTCAAATCTTCATTTTGAGGGTGATCGTAAAATGTGAACTAAATCCATACATAATAAGTAATTAGTAAAATAATACAATAAAAAGGCTAAAAAGTTGAAAAAGTGTCAAAATAGCTTATAATGATGACTCAAGTCCTGAATAAAACTAAGCAAATGAAAGTTGAGTTGGTAGAGCTAACTCCCACATCTCCAATCTTGAGTTTGAAGATTTGAGTCCTGTGCTCTTGGTAAAAGGGTGAAATTCGAGTTGTATTTTAAAAAATTAGTTTTTATTTTTAATTTATTATTCTTGGTAAATGAGTAGATTTTCATTAACCAATTAATAAGCACCAAAAACACAATTGTTCAAATTACAAAAGTCGGAAGGGAGGGACATACTTTATAGGAAGGGCCTCCCCAAGCCTATAATACTTTAAGACACATTACATCACATAAACATTAACAAAAGAAGTTGTTAAACCAATCAAGATTGTGTGGCTTAACTTTGCGGAACTGTAACCCACATATCCTTCCTTGTATCTCCTGTTTGATCAGTTTGATCAAGACAGAAGGTCAAACCACCTGTGCTGAATTCTAGCCTCATCATTTCTTACCTACCAAACATGATATACAAGGGCAGATAAACAAGTATAAGTCACCATCTTCTAGAATTTGTTGCCTTCAAACCTTCTATCAATCCATTTCCAAAGTCTAGTAGGAAAATCGCAAGTAACAGCAGTAATTCTAAGCTGCTAGTTTCAAGATTAGACTCAAGAGGGGGGAGGTGAATTGAGTTTAAGGCAATTTTTCAATTTTAAACTCAATTACTTCCCTTTGTGAGTTTGTTTCAAGTTCCAAAAAGCAATTAAAAAACTTAAACAGAAATGAAGAGATGCACACGATTTTACGTGGAAACCTTTTTGGGCTCAATCAAGAAATAAAAACATGACCCTGGGGATTTTCACACAAACTCCACTAAAAGCCAAACAAACTTATAAAAGCCAACACAAGTAGTTACTAAACTACCCTTTTGAGCCTCCTCACCACTCGGATTTAACTCTAAGTCTAAGTGACCCAATTGCTACCTCTAGCAACCGTATTACACAAATGTCAAGTAAAACAGAATAAAGATTACACAAATAACCTCTAGGTAGATTAGCAAGAACTTGACAAATAATATAAAGGAACTGATCTGGAACTGCTGGGATTGTTGTAAGTGAATTGGTTAAACTCTCATATTGTGCTCCTCAACAAACATGAACGTTGTAGCGTGAAAGCATAAGTGATTTAGTCAGGGACGTCACTCATTATATAGTGGAGGATATCTAGCCTCCTTAGGTTTAGCTAAATAATCTCCACCAAAACCGATTTTGGTTCCAAAAGATAAGGATAGCAATATTGTTAGTGCACACAAGGAACACAAGAAGGGGTGGTGAATTGTGTTCTAAACTTTTTGCGTAATTTAAAACTCAATAGAACACAGTTGTAATAAAGTATAAGAAACAATAATTGAAAGCACACACAATTTACGTGGAAAACCCGATGCAACTCACAAGCGGGAAAAACCATGGCCCGAAGGACTTTCAAATACTACTTCTTCTCATTAAGTAAGCAGTACAACTCGATTAAACTCAATTACTCTAGTCTAACCCAAACGCACTCGAACTCAATTTCTCTAATTCAAGTCAAACGCACTTATGAACTCACCTAAGCCAAACGCACCTAGATTAACTCTAATCTAAGCCACCCCAACAACTAACTCTATTTGTTGCAAATTAACAAACAAAGTTTACCTTGATGAACTTCAATAAGTAGAAAGGTATTATTTAAACCTATAGCATGCAATAAAGATATGTGTGATACGTTTTGATATTGTGGCAACAATTAAGAACAGAACGTTTCACAGATGATAAGAATGTTCCTTGCAAGCTTTTCTCTCTTTGAATGATTGTATGATATGCGTACCAAAGAGATGATTCTTTCATAATGAATGTCGCCCCTTTTTAAAGGCACCTACAAAATCTTTACGAGATTTTGTCATAAAACTAAAACAATATATTTAGCTTGCAAATCAATTTTCCCAACTTAAAAATATTTGGTCAATAAAAATATTCTATGAAAGGAGCAAGATTTTTTTCAAGATCATTTTATAAAGATATTTTCAAGAGAAAATACATTATCTTTTATTTTAAAAAGATTTGGTCAAAAATATAAAGATTTTATAAAGACTAGCTACAAGATATTTTTGACTTGTCGAATGTAGCCAATATGTGACTTAAGATATGTTCACTTGAATAAGAATATTCAAGGACCGTTATCTTGGCACACTTAATTTTATAAAATATTTTATGAGTTGCCAAATACCATTAATACCACATTATTCTTTTTTGCATTGCTTTAACAAGTATTCTAAGAAATAATTAAATTACTAGAGAACATGAATATAACTTGTGATGAGTCCAAGTGATCTTGTTATGCAGCCTCTTGCATAATCAAAAACCTGAAAACACTAACACACAAGTTAAGTAGCATCACTTTAAAAATAATAATGTTTGTCATCTTCAAAACTCAATTGCTCCAACAATTTCCCCCTTTTTGATGATGGCAAACATGTGATGCTTTATATAGTGCTAAAACATATAATTGATAAATATTAAGCACAAAGATATTTTACGCTACATGTCTATAGTAAACAAGAGAGTTTATTCATATAACAATAAAGCATTCATAATCATATTGAGCACATACTTGGCATTCTACTATATACAATATATAAAACTCTTTTAAATAGCCAAGACTAAACATATACTCATAAATCAAAACTTGGCACTTGAACAAAATACAAAGATAGATCAAATTTAATAACACCAACTTAAACCTAGATAGATCAAGGCTTAAATTACCTAGCATCACACCATATTTTTCCCCCTTTTGACATCATCGAAAAGATCCGACTAGCCAAGATAAGGTAGATAATTTATCACAAAACCATAAACTAGAGTCAATATATGAAACCATAACATTATGCAAAAATTAAGTAG
>BSSO01007677.1:0-10790 GCA_030267885.1 Mesembryanthemum crystallinum | reverse complement strand
TCACTATGTGTTTCCCTTGGGTTGGATATGCATTGAGTGAAGAAAATGACTCTCAAAGGTCAGTTTCCTTAAGCCTTGGATTTGTGGAATCAATTGGGCTAGCAAACTACCTCTAAAGGCAGCTTGTATAGGATTTAAAGACCAAGGAAAAGCCTTAAAACTTAGAGGTTTCATAGAGATTATTGGAGCTTAGAAAAGACCATCAAATTATCTTAAGAAAAGAATTCAAAGAATTTAAGAACACAACACAAGCATTCAAACCCCAAGAACAACAAGCGTGGGCCGTGGAATTGGTTAGTTTGAGGGATTAATACAAAGACACCATCAAGCCCCTAGACTAACACTATGGTTGAGGACCCCTAGAGGATATAGACACACCACCACTCTAGAAGAGAACTTCAGCACCACACTAGGTAGGCACCACCTTAATGATAGCCATGGAATGAAATCCTCTTAAAACTGATTTTCATATATTCAAAGTCTTTTTTTACAATGCCCTTGCTGAATAATGAAAGAAATTACAAAGTAGGAGGACAAGAAGTCCTCAAGTAAGCAGTTACAACTCGCCCAAGTGACATTGAATGTCAGTGAGGGTAATGCCCTTGAAAGCCCCCGCCGCCTTGACCTAAAGAGAGGCCAAATATACAATGCGGTCCCACACAAATTCTAAAGGATTAGAAATCTCCATGAAGTACGGGAATTCCTCTCTTGCCAAAGGCACCAGAGGAGTGCCAGAAAACTACACCTCAAAAGCAGTCTACACTCTTTGCACCGCCCCAAACCAACATAATGAGTCTATAAATGCCGTGTAATGTCAGCAGGACACACAAAGCACTCCCTCTTTTAATCCCCATGAGTCGCTGCGAAGAGATCTCCCAAAGTCGTAATGCAGGTACAAGTGCGGGGAGGTCTCCCCAACCCAACGACATAAGACACACCGATCTAGGGAAATAGCCCACCGAGGTTGGCGCATCTGCAACACATTGTGGGTGTTAATTTTGCCTAGCACCAAGGTCCAAACAAAGGCATGCACTTTCACGGGGATGTTAGACTTCCATATATATGCGGCTAAAGGGAAGGAGAGATATTGTGGTTGTAGGCTAAGATGATGGAGGAAAGACTTCCAAGAGAATAGCCCCAAAGAGCCCCCAACCCACACCCTGGAGTCATTAGAAGTCTAGAAGAAGCTAGTGTCCAGGATGGTAAGGAAGGCAGGCAGTAATCTCCTCCATCTCTGAAGATGAGGAGCCCTGTTGAAGTGGAGGTCCCAAGACCCACCATCAGCGGAAAAGAAAGCAGACACTTGTGCATCGTGAAGGTTAGACAACCGATAAGCCCTAGGATCCATAGAAGCAAAGGAGTCATCCCCCTTTCATACATCCTCCCAGAACCGAACACGATTATTACCCACTTTAAATTTGACCAAAGGGAAGAAGAAATGAGATACCTGAGAGATGAACTTCCATGGTGCAGCACGGGATACATGCGAGCTAGGGAGGACATCCCATTTATTCTGCCGAAGGCCATACTTACTCCTGATAAGCTGATGCCATAGGGACCTAGGTTCTGAAGGGAATGGCCACAACCACTTGCTCACCAGTGAAATGTTTTCAGACACCAACCTCCCAAGACCCAAACCCCCCTCCTTCTTAGAGCTACACACTCGATCCCAGTTAACAAGGTGGTCCCTTCACCCTTCATCAGCTCTAGCCCGCATAAGTCTCTCAATCCTATTAGCCACACCCACTGGGATTCCAAAGAGGGAGAGGTAATAAATGGGAATATTGGCCCAGCAAGACTGAAAAATGGTAATCCTCCTCCCTAAAGAAAAGTATCTCCCCTGCCATACATCTAACCGCTTTGCTACCCGAGACACAACTGGCCTTGATGAAGTATTTACTATTTATAGTACAAGATTCGTGGTATTTAAGCTCTAATTTTAGCTTATTAACCTCTAAAAAACCCTCCGAGCTAAGCAAGTTAGAAACTAATTAAAGGTTACAATTATAATAGATATACATATTAATCTCCTATTACAGTCATCTAAAAGAAATGAACAAAACAGTAGAGAAAGATAATAGATATATTACATTTCAAAAGGGTTTCCTTAGCGTTAAGAAAACCAAACAAAAGTCCTCTTTTAGCTGCTGTGACCCTATGTGGGCTGTTGGCTATGCACTGAGCCAATAAGAGAAGAGTGAGTCAAGAAGGCTAGGAACCAACAGGTGTGAGCTGCTGAGGCAGAACTGATGATGTGAGCTGTAGAGGAGCTGCTGTAGGCTGCTGCTGATTCTTGCTTGGTGCTGGATCAATGAGTGGGGCAAGCTTCATGTTTAGGAAGGCTAAAAAACAACCATTTAGGTTTGAGCTGGCTAGCTTTCTTCAAACAGATAGCTCCTCTTTGAAGCAGTCTGCTAAGTAACACAATGATCCGGGTCCAGGGCATTCCTTCCGAGAAAAAAGTGAAATATTTTGCTAAGGACATTTCTCGTTGCAGATTTTGGCTCTTTTGTTTTATTTCTTGCTTAAGCTGTATTTCTAATTTCTATTGAAAAGGATATGTGATCCATGATCAAGTTGTTTCATATTGAACCTATATGGCAATCTTGTATCATAAGTTATGCTTTGTAAGCTCTCTTAGTCTCTTCATTGTAAAAGCATGTTTGTTGCATTGAATCCTCTTGATTTTGTGGCTTGTTTAGTTTCAAGTGAACAACTCTTTCATATATCTTACCCGTGTTTTTGTTCTGGTCTCTTTTTGCTGGAGGGGGTCGATTTGTAGTACTTGTTTGAGTACTATTTTGTCATATAAAATCCTTGAACTAAGCTAATGCAATCCTTTCTTTTGTAAATGTAGAGGGCTTTAGTGGAGAAAAAGGCACTTCTGGTGGAGGCAAAGGACTCAGAAAGACTCGCCATGCAAAGTTTTCAGGAAAAGACCTCTATTTTGGAGGTCTACACTAAGGTAATATGAGCTGGTTCTATGCACAATTACTTTATTGCTTTCATGTGTCTGGTAGTTGGTAATTAATAGCTTAGTTTGGTTATGTCAATAGATGGAAGTTTCTCAAGCATTTTGCAAACTCTTAGGAGGCGTTTACTTGGGTGCAATTGTGAGTAATGAGCATTATATAGTTACATGCTCACGGTTACTCATAAAAATTGTAGTTGTCATGGTGGTTGTAAATATCATTACTCCTAGTCATGTAATGTTGATTACATTGGTTAGACTTAAGTAATTGTGATTACATTGACTCATGTACTGAATTACACTCTACTTACATCCTCCTCAACTTTCTCTCCTTTCTACCTCTACCTCCACATATTAAAATAATGTATTAAACTGTAATCACATTAATTCCAAGTAAACGAGGCCTAGCGTGCATACTATAGAGGCTATTATATATCTTATTTTTTTCCTTCCAAAATTTAAGCATGTTATAGCTGATATATTTCCTGTTTGGAGAATTTCTTATGTTAAAAGTTGAACTCAGGTTGTGCATTGCATCTTATAAGCTTTTTGGTGATCGTGATATAATACATACTTTAACAAAGTTATTGAATTGGAAAATGGCACGTTCTTGGTCAACTACTATGAAAACATGTTTCTGTTTTATTGCAAGCAATTTTTGAGTTAGAGGTTGATGTAAGAGGCCAAGGGAGTAGGGACTGAAACACAAATCATTTCATGATCTTAGATATCAGTGGTCTACTGGTCTATTGTGGAAATGGGTAATTTGTCCATCCCATCCAATATCTTGGTCAATAAAATGGATTTCCTTATATGGTCAGTGTTTTAGCCATAGCTCTCTATAAGTATGAGAACGAGTGAAGCAAATTTTTAGTTAGGAGGGAGATCCAATGTCCTTCGTTCTCTTTGCGTGCTTATATTCCTATACATGATTGGCATAGCATTTGGACATCTCTTGGTGAAAAATGAGCAAGAAGCCGAGAATCCCTAAATTCATAAAATTCCCTTCATTTATTGTGTATGGATCTGTAGAGAATAATTTTATGTAGGGATAAATATGGCATGGTATTTTAATAGAATTTGAATGCATTTATTGTTTGTTGCTTACTAATTTTTAGTTCCCGTAGATCTATATATGGGATGGAGGGAGTATTCAGAGTGATATCCCTTGCAGATAGATATCTTTTTCAACACAATAATGAGTGGAACTTGATCCAAACTTAAGAGAATTTTTTTTGGTTGTTATGCTCTTATAGTCTTATGCTGACAAATAGCAGTAATTCTGTGTAATCATCCTTCAAGTTACCAATAAGCAGGGCAGTCATGTACTCATCTAGTTTGATTGTGCATTCTAGCGAGAAAGCAATTCACCTTTTACTTCTGTTGTTTACTTCTCAGGCTTGTGAGAAAATGACAAAGCAATTGGCCCAGATGCAATCAATACAAGAACAGGTTTGATTTCTTGTATCAAATTATAAATCTATGTAATCAAAGCATGCAATACAAGCAGTTGTTTTTCTGTTACTGAGTTCTTGGCAACATGGTTCTGTATTGACCTCTTAGTATATGACTAATCAGTAGGTATGTGATGCCTAGTAAGTCAGTTGCTTTTTATGGATAGTATAATAAATCAATTGGATTATTGGCACATCTAAAAGAGTTGATGCAAAGTAGTGAGCATCGATGTGAATGTTTCTGTTTTGGAAATTTGTGTGGCGTTAGAGATGGTATGGCTTGTAATCTTTAAATAAAGGAAAAATCCCTATGTATATTACTATTGCCTATCTACAATTATTTACACAAGACCTATATATATTACTCCCTCCGTTTCACTAAAATCTTGACGCCCTGATTTTTTAAAGTCAAAGTTTTCAAACTTTGATCATTAATATATGAAAAAGTATAATGATTTTCAAAATAAAAATAATATTTTTGGATTCTTCTTAAATAGTATTTTCAAAATATCAAATTTTTATAAATTTTCGAGTTTATATAAATATAATTATTCATGGTCAAAGTGTCGTCTTGAAGACCGTGCAAAGTTAGGGCGTCAAGATTTTAGTGAAATGGAGGGAGTACTAACTATTGCCTATCTACGATTACAGATCTCACTAGATGGCTAGAGACATGAGATGTTGCTGATTGAAATACTTTTAAAATAAGAGATACTCCCTCCGTTTCATTAAAATCTTTACGCCTTGCCTTTGACCATTAAAATATGAAAAAATATAATGATTTTCAAAGTAAAAATAATATTTTTGGATTCATCTTAAATATTATTTTCAAAATATCAAATTTTTATAAGTTTTCTAGTTGTTATATATACAATTATTCATGGTCAAAGTGTCGTCTTGAAGATCGTGCAAAGTCAAAGCGTCAAAATTTTAGTGAAACGGAAGGAGTACTACGGTACTAGTTAATATTCAATCTAAAAATTTCTCACAACATATCTTACTGCTGGAGTATTAGTCTCATCATCCTCTGTATGAAATAACCCTTGTGATTTATTATTTTTTGACAATGCAACAGAAGCATCATTCATGTTTATGACAATATCTTGGTTTCCAAAATGTGTGTTTTGATAGGTTAATTCTGCCAAAGCTGTTGAAAAGGATGTTAAGCAACTGAAGGCTAAATTGAGTGATGACCACATGCACTATATATCACTGGAAGCTAAAGTAGTTGAATTCCAAGCGAAAGGTAGCTAACTATAATGCTTTTAGTTCTTGCTTTGTTGCATTTTAAGCAATAGTTTCATCTGCCTGTTCCAGCTGAACAATCGGATGAACACAAATGTCAGTTAGAGAAGGAGGGCAATCTCCGGCGTGAGGAGGACACGAAGGGATTGAATAATGTAAAGTTGGAGGCCGAATCAAGGTGCCGTGATATGGAAGCAAAGGAAAGGAAGATTGAGGCTGTGCTAACTGAGGTAAATTTCATCAGTTCTGCTGTGGGGCTTTTTGCTTGCTTATATGAGAAACGTTCATTACAAAATGGATAGTACAACTTTGAGGACCAGTAGTCATCTCTTACCATCATTGACCTTTATATTGATCTGATTGTATTAGCATTTCTGGTACTTGCACCTATTGCATTCAGGTGGATGCAATAAAGGCGAAGATTGATTCAACAACGGAGACTGCGGCTGCGACACTTGAACAGTTGCTTACAAAAAGTAAAGAGATTGTAAATGAGGTAAATTTCTGCCTCTCATTTTGTGGGTTTTTGTGCATAATCCATGTATCAGACTAAATGATTGATTACTGTACAGTTCTCTCTCTTAAATGTCCATGATTCAAACAGTTGCAGAACAAATTTTTTTTTATTTATTTATTTAAAGTTAATGTTTCTTTCCCCATTGAAGTGTTTTGTTATCGTACTTAAAACATTGATTTCTTTTCTATGTGGATTGGCCTTTATTGTCATTACTATTTGTGCACCTTCTCTTCTACTAACCTTCTTGAAATCATCTATTAAGTTTCCAAAGTTTCATTGAGAAATAATCTGCATTTTGGAGGATGCAAGTTGCCTTCTCTAAAATTGAGCGGGATGTTAATTCATGTCTCAAGTCAAATTTTATCATTTAGTTCTCTAGAGGTAATCCAATAATGAAGACTTCATTCCATTCTGCTTCTTACTAAACCCTTGCATCTCTAAGTGAGTAGATCTATGAAATTGAGCATATCTGACATTGTGAGAAAAATTTTCTGCTACCCTCAAATCTGTATTTTGGAATTGCTATGAACCTAAGTAATATAAAGCTTTTCTTTTGGGAAGCATAGATTCTTTGCATCCATTGATGTTTCTATGTAGGTAGTCCGGTGTGCAAACCTCCAAAATTTAAGCATGCTATTAAGGCAGAAGGCGTATTAAACAAACAGGGAGCAAATATGTTTATTGACGTAGTCCTAATAACCTCATTCCGACTTTTTCCTGTCCCCCCAAAGAAAGAAATATTACACAGCTTTGGTAACCGCTTTGTTCCTATTCAAGTTGTGCTCCCAATTATGCCATTGTTTGTAATTGCTGTATCTTTTTTTGATGAAATATAAGCACTTCTATGCCTGATTTTTTTCTCGCAACACCATGTCAAACTAAGAATGAATGGACCTCTTGATCATTCAAAATTTTAAGTCTTCTCGTTTGTCATTCCTTTTATTCTGAATTCTACATTCCTAATAAATGTCTTAGGCTACTCAAGAATGACCCAAATTAACGAGCGAATAATCCTCCATTGTAATATTTCACACATAATTTTGTCATGTTATCTATTGTTTGAGACATTTTTCTTAAAATAACTGGCCAACTGCTATTGGCAAATGGGACATTTAAATTCTGGAATGGAGAACTGTTGCTGTTTATTTGATCAGCTGCTGGATTCTAGTAATGACTAGACCCTTTTGTTATTTCATTTTGCTGTCAGGTAAACCTGTATTCAAGCTCGATGGAACAATTGATGGGAGCTGATGAACTGTAGATAAATTTCATAGCTTAGCCTGATTTTGATATTTAAATGAATGTTCTTTGCTGTTGTGAAACATCAAATTCTGAATTAAAAAAAAAGGATTTCAAATGTGAATGCTCATCAATTAATGGAAATTTTGACATCTGTGGCTACAAATATACTTTGTTTTTCAAGGTAAGGAGTGTTCAAAACTGGATACCTCAAATGTTGGATAGTGAAATTTGTAGTCGGAAATCCAATTGAAGTTACAAGATATATTCGAAAATTGTGGATAAAGTGTTTAGAGATACTATTATCCATTTTTATTTTTTTTCATACTATAAATTTTCATCCAAATTTTTTGTCAATATGAAGTAATGGGATAAAGATTGACAAGCACAATTGAAAGCAACCAGAATGTCACAAAGCAAACACCTAACTATAGATCAATGTAAAAAATGTTACTCCCCCCGTTTCACTTTATAGGGCCTGTTGGCATTTTCGTAGTCTTCGAGCCCAAATTTTAACCTTAGGTTTTTCTTTTATTACGTTAGTTGAAATTATAAAACTATAACCATATGAAAGTACTTTTAAAGATTAATATGGCGATATAATTTTTATGTTGTGAATCAAACTACTTATTTTCTATCAAAATTATTGGTCAAAGTTTACAAAGTTTGACCATTTAAAAGCGTGAGGTCTTATATTGTGAAACGAAAGGAATATTTAGATACTGGATATAGGATATGAAATATGAAATATAAAATATATTTAAATAAATACCATCCAAAATGGAATAGGATTAAAAACGTTTTATTAACATAGTTTTTCCAACATCAAACTATATTTATGTTTAATGTTGTGCTTTATTTTTACCTTAGCAGAGCAAACAAACATATACAGTAACTTGCAATCACAATTGCAGTACTTTTCTTTTGAATCGGCCAGTTGAGTCTGATTTAAAACATAGGTTTAAATTGGTTACATTTAGTGCTTGTTTGGTTGCATTGACAAAACATGGAAAGTGGTACTTTCTAGGAAGTGCAATATGATTGAGTTGTTTGTTTGACAACAAATTTGTAAAATGGGGGAAGTAGGACTTACTAGGAACTCCCACTTCTCACAAAATGGAGAAAATGACTTACCCACCCCCACACGTAAGTAGAAGTTCTTATGGGAAGTCACTTCCCTTGTTAGCAACCAAACAAATTTTACAACTTCCTAGGAAGTTGATAATAAAGGAATTTAATTCAAATTAAAAATTCCTAGAAGCTTCTACTTTCTATGTTAACCAAACGAGCACTTAAAAATCCGCAAGGCATTCACAGTATAAATAACATCCCTTGAATAGTAAAGCTAATATTAGCACAAAAAAACTTCATATATTCACTCCCCACAAGCACAAATTCCTTGTGTTTTAGTAGTATACTTTTTGGGCCAACTTAGGGGCTATTTTCAATTTAGGGGTTACTTTTAGCAACTTAAGGGTGACATTTTACTATTTAGGTTAATTGCATAAAAATACAATAAATTGTAAAACGTCACCCCTAAGTCGTTCAAAGTAACCCATAAATGGCGAAAAGTCACCATTAGATTAGGTTGTCTAGCGGTTAGACGGTTATACACAAGAATTTGCGACTTTTGGGGATTCAATATGAATTATTATGTCAAAATCAACTGGTAGGCTGTTGCCTGTATGGTTATGAAACTATAATATCCTTCTTGCCCAAACAAGCCGTGGTTTCATGGTCAGAATGCAATATTACAGAAGTATAACATTTCTATGTACAATTTCAAGCTATTATCCTTTCACGGGGGGAAAAGGAATTAAATTAGTAGAGAACATATGTCAGTCTTTTATACACAAATACAAGAAATTCAAGGCTTGACCAATTCTGCATCACTTTGTACTCAAGTGCCTGGACCACATTCCATCTACCTTGTGTGAACTGCTGAAGCAATCTAGCGCGGTTCTTCAACAGGAACGCTCGAGTATTGAGAGCTCTCTACACAAATCTCATCTTTGCCTACCTTAGTCCAAGAAATTCTCCAAGTTTTGAGCAAACTTACCCTACATAGAAAATTCACGGCGAAGATATTACAATAGATTCTAAAATCTAAATGAAAGGAAATTATTCATAAAGAGATATAAGTGCTACATGTTTCGAAATCCAGTGGGTGTAGACCCACCCATGGTCTAAAGCCTTGTTAATTGGGCTTCCGGTACTAAGAAGCTGAAGTTTAGTAGCAGAGGGACCAAAATAATACTGTCAAAGTTGCCAGTCATTTACAAACTTAAATTTCTCTTCATGGCNGCCATTGCAAATAGAAAAGAATCATGTACATAAGATCTCGGGCAGCTAATAGGCTGAATCTGACAGGCTAAAGATTTTTTAGGGTGATTGGGAAGTTACTAGAAACCATTAAGATCATGACAAGAGATGTTCAGAACCAAGCAAGGTGGTATTAGTTTAAGATGTAGTGTTCTTTAACAACTTGTATAACAATTTTGCAAGGTACATGAAACTTCTGTCCCGTGCTTCATGATTAACTCTTGAGTGTACTATGTACTCGTTTCTCCCAGTCCCCATTTTTTCTCCATGTTTTTTTATTACGGCTGTGTTTGGTAGGAAGGAAAATGTTTTCAGGGAAAATGGTTTTTCAGATTTCCTGTGTTTGGTTTGCAGGCGGAGGAAGTTTGTTTTCCGGGAGAAAATGATTTTCCCCTCGTTGACGGAAATGGTTTTCCGTAAAATTATGACGGAAGTCAATTTTCCATATGGCACTGATGTCTAATTACTGGCTAACAACATCGATTTATTTACAGGTCAAATACTCTCTCCCCTCCAATTTCTCTCTCATCATAAATACACCTCTTTCTTTTCATTGCTCCCCTCTCTCCTGAATTACCCCCTTTCTCTCTCCTCTCTCTCTCCTGAATTATCCCCTTTCTCTCTCCTCTCTCTCCTCATTACCTCACTTCTCACTCTTCATAACTGGCTCCACTTTTTGCGTATAATTCTTCTCAGCAGTTGCATCTTCTTCCTCATATAGCAACGACTACATCAGCTTTGATAGCATAGCAAATATTCATGGCCTGTTGCAGCTGGGTGAATTTTCTTGAACTTGTTACCAAACAACGGAAATTGGACATGGAATTAGATTTTCCATGGAAAATGATTTTCAACTGAAAATGATTTTCAGTTGAAAACATCTTCCGCCCTACCAAACGGAGCCTACATGTCTTGTTTTAACAACATCTAGTGAGTAGTGACCACAATGATCCACCCTTCTTATCAATCAGTACTAGATACAAAGGTAGTCAATGTGGTTGGGTAATTAAGTCATCGGCTATTATACAGGATATCCTTCTTG
>BSSO01007676.1:0-10791 GCA_030267885.1 Mesembryanthemum crystallinum | reverse complement strand
CTGGCATTAGGCCAAATTTCAGGGGTACCATAGGAAATTTCCGTAAATAAATTAATATACGAATACAAGAATGCGATAATATAAAAATATTCAAATATGGAAAAAATTAGAGAGAAACCATCATAAACATAAATACTATTTCTACTTATATTAAGGTTTTTTTTTCTTTTTCTTTTAACAATACATATAGGGGTGGTGATACATACTAAACATATACTCATGTTTACAAAAAGGAAAATTGGCCGTGAATAATCCAAAATTTGAGCGGTCAACCAATAATAATCCCAAATTTGCATATATTTGGTAATAATCCCAAGTTTCACCCAATTATCTCATAGTGGTCCCAACTGTGACGCCGTCAAGTATCCATTAACCAAACACGTGATATGTCATTTTTAGGCTGCAAAAAGGCGGGAATTAGTTTCTAACTTTCCCTCTCCCATGGTTTTTTACAATCCAGTCCTTTATTTTTATGTGAGCCATCCATTTCGTAAAAACCCTAACCCCCAAATTTACCAAAAATCATCCCTTTAATTGTAAGCAATTCCTCAAATTAATCAAAGCTTAGGCTGATTTTGGTAATTTCGTCGCAAGTGAAACTGATCCCCACTCTTTTGGGGCTTAAACATGACATTTCACGTGTTTAGTTAACTGATGCTTGACATCGTCGCAATTGGGACCACTATGGGATCATTGAGTGAAACTTGGGGATTATTCCTAGATATACACAAACGTGGGATTATTATTGGTTGAACAGCCAAACTTTGGATTATACATGGCCAATTTTCCTTACAAAAATGTGATGCATTGATCGGATGATGAACCGCATAAGATGTATACTCCCTCCGCCCGCATAAGATGTATACTCCCTCTGCCCCCTTATATCTTGTGCAATTGCTTTTGCACAAATATTAAGATAGAGGGGAAAATGATTTAAAGGTTGTCTACTTTCTCATCATTTTACTTTTCCACACCAACCTTTCTCTCCCCATAAGAACAAAAATGTTGAAGGGTAATGTCAACTGTCAACTGGACATATTTCACTTAAAATAGGAGTAGACCCATTATCCATGTGGTTACTTATGGACTTGTTAAATGATTCAATGCCAAATGTCAACTGGACATATTTCACAAGTATAGTGAATTGAACTAAATATGTATTGTGGATAAAAAATATGTCTTCTATATTCATTAAATAAAAAAAAAATAAAAAAATAACATTTATAGTGGATCAAAACATTAATCCAAAAGTAAGTGTATGTTGAATTTGATGTTGTAGTATCTATTAGAGAGTACGTGTAGGACATGATTAATAACTTATATACCCAATTTTAAGAAAAAATATTACTTCCAAGGCTAATACAATAACAATTATGATAGAAGATGATCATGATGGGACTCAATGAACTCCATCACAGTGGATAAAACCCCATCAACCCCACCACCACCATCACCGGGCGCAGTAGTATCCACAACCAACTTATCAACCTCACCCACATCATACTCCGTACACCCATCATACCCTTCCAATAAACGCTCCAGATCCTGCCACGTGGCCGGCTTATGCCATCCCCCTCCCCCTCCCTCTCTCTCCTCCTCTCCCCGGCGCTCGAGGCGGCGCCGCCACTCTGCCTGATCGGACGGCCGGCATTCCACGATCATCACCCGGTGGGTCCCACCGGCAATGCGGAGGAGCCGATCGAGGTGGGCCCGGCGAGAGAGAGTGGAGTCGACGACGAGGGAGAGGCCGAGTTGGAGCTGCGTGGCGGCCACGCGCCAGAGGGCGTCGTATGCGACGTCGTTGAGTGCGGCGGAGGATATGGTGGTGGTGGAGAGAGAGAGAGTGGCGTCGCGGATGTCGTCTTTGTCGAGGAGTGGGCAGCGGAGAGCGGCGGCGATGGCTTTGGCGGTGGTGGATTTTCCGGTGCCGGGATGTCCTTTCATTGCGATCACTACTGGTGCCGGTGGGCCCCGCCTCAACTTCTCTTCACTTTCTCTCACCATACTTGCCAAGTTTAGTGTGGGCTTTACTTTCACTGTGAGTGCACTGGAATTGGTTGGGCTTTATCTAATTCTCATATGGTTCTGATTTCTTTTTTTTTTTTTTTTTTTTTCTTGTTTTGACCTTTGTGGTAAGCTTATCTCCCATCTGGCTCAATCCATTATGACTCATCACTATCGTCTTTGGATAATCTCTGATCTTTTATTTATAGTCAATGATATCAGACGGATATTGGGCAAATAAAAAGTAGTAAAAAATTAGTACTAGAGTGGTATATGGTGAGATAAAAAATGAAGTTTTTAGATTGCTAATACCAATTTTAAGATTATCAGTACTATTTTATAAGCTACCACAACTATTCGCATGATATATCAAGTCGGCTAATATGATATTTTGTGTTTTATTTATGTCAATTTTTCACATCAATAGTTATGATTATTTTTACAAATGTTATTATTGAGATGGAACCATTTATTGGAAATAGAAAGTGACCACTTTTTTAATAAAAAATAGCGAGGATTCAAACACTAATCAATCTATTCAGTCCTATAGAGATAAGTCACCCTTTTTGTGAACAAAAGTCACGTATCCTTTTTAAAGACGCGACACTTTCCTTGAAAAGTTATCCTTATTACTCCCGTGGGCAAAGAGTCCAAGTCAATGTGGTTGCATTGTAGCCAAACAATTAGCGTGCAACATTTCTTAAACCGTGTATAATTTGTGTTATATAGTTCACTTCCCAAATGACACACAGTAATATTTGGGAAAACGGCAAATCTCTCCCTATCAAGCATAAATCGTAGGTTCTAGGACTCAATTCCCTTTTATCCTTTAACCATTACAACAACAAAAACAAGACGAAAAGGAGGTTCTTCCGTTTTGCAACATCGTTGGAGGGCATTTTGCCCATTATTTTGTCTTCAATATCACTGAAATAAATAAGAAGTTTTTTTTTTTTTTTTTTTTTTTTTTTTTTTTTTTTTTTTTTTTTGCATTGATTTCAAATCATACGATTGGGTTGATAGAAAAGGCTGCTTTTGCAACTACTGCGTAACATGTGTTTGCATAAATGCTTGTTAGAATGCGTTTCCAATGGACAATTTGTTAATGATGGTTGTTTTTGATTTTTTGGATCCAGGATATCGCAGATCATGGCAAGGATTGAATATTGCAACCTTTGCAGGTAAAATAGAAATTAGGCTTCTTTTTACTTGTTCTATTTTCACATGAATACTAACAAAAATGGGTTTGCAGTTTGCACTTTGGAGCCAATAAGTAGGCTAGTAATAATGTTGCCAGCTTTGTCACCCTGAGATCTCCAAGATGGTGCATACTAAATGTAGAAAAGCGAAATTATATACATGTTTTGATATCAATGAGGAAGCTGTTTCTTACATAAAATGGGATTCCAACTCGGAACTCAACCAACAATTGAGATTTGTTGCCATGTTCTTTAATTTGTTGGCTGAAAGTTCTCACGGCCTTGGTGCCCTGAGTGGTCACCTCATTGTTGTTCTATATGTTTGCTGCCCTGTTCATGCTCTGTTCTCCCAATTTCCTATGTATCTATCTTGCTGGGTTGGGGAGATGTTCATGTCTTATTGCATGGTTTTTCATGTCCTTATTGGATTCACCTAGCTGGATATTGATGTTCAATGCTCACTTGATCCCATTGCTTTTGTAATTTGCATTGACATACTGTGTTTATCACTTGTAAGAATCGCTAAGGTGGTTTGTCAGTGGATGGAGGATGAAGGAAGCTAATGAAGTCATGCAAAAATCAAGCAGCAGAGGAGATAAAACTGGTTAGTATATCAAATTTTGCTTCTGATTGTTAGATCATGAATTTACTGCTTTTGTATTTTAACCTTCTATGCGCCTGCTTTGCTAACATTAACATTATGCATTCTTCTGAATTTGATTAAGATAGAGAGAGTACACATGACTTCAAACTTATTTGCTTGCTTGTTAAAGTTACAAATTGGATTAAGTATACAGAATAGGTTTGTAGATGGAAACATTTGTCACAGAACAGGTTCACACATCAAAAGTGTAAGTTATGTGCTAGCCGAAAAAAGATACAGAAAACAAGAAGAGCACTACATGGTAGAAATTTGAACATATGAATTTTATTGAAAGAAAATCCGGAAAATGGTACAGAATCACTCTCGACATAATGCTCAAGATGAAGACATGTATGAAAGGTAAACACCCACAACAAATTCTCAAGCAAAATCACACCACTAACAAAAAGAACATAAGTTACTAAAAAATTCAGGAATTCCATGGAAGAGATGAATCAATCAACACTTGGGAAGGTCGGCAGGTGGAGGTGGCACCTTCTGATTGGGGAGTTTGCCATCAAGAACATTCCAGGCCATCCTTAGTCCCCAGCTAATGTGCACCTCAAAATGGCAGTGCATAAACCAAATTCCTGTTTCCAAACAATAACATATGGATTAAAAAGATAAGCAGTACAATGTTCTAAATCATAAGCAATAAAAATGCACAATTCTGTAGAACATGATGATTGTTTAGTGTCAACACTTTTGTTTTAAGATCATTAATATGTCCCACACCCTCGCTGTTATGATTGTGTTTGGTGATTAATTTACACTCTAAATTGCTAGTATATGATCCAACCTGATTTGACAGGCCTTGTAGACTTGCCTTATGTTTAGTTTCCACTTTACATGGTAATTTAAATTAAGCATTCGATTACTTAGTGAGTTATTAGTTAGCCTAATGCTGTGTGCAATACTTTATTTAGTTTTTCATGTTGACAATGAATAGTGTGCTACACTAACCTGGATTATCTGCCCTGAACCGAATGGCGACCCAACCACCAGAGGGAACAGCAACAGTGTTCCTTTCAACAGGATCGACGAGGTTATAATTGGAAGGATCCTTGTTAGAGTTGAAATTCCCGAAACCTTGGCCAACCACATAGAAGTTGTAACCATGGAGATGAAGAGGGTGACTCTCAGCAGTAACTATGCTAGTGTCCTGCATAACCAGCTCCACACTTGTGTTGTATGGAACCACAACCACCTTTGTACCAGGCATCACATTGGTATTATTGGGAGGCGTCCCAGTGTAATTGAACTGTTTGAGAGGGAATTGTGGGAAATTAGTGGCGTAAACCCCAGCATTTTGGCCAAAGCGGTAGGATTGAAGTAGAGCCGTTGATGGGAGAACCATCGAAATGTTGTTCACTGAGGCTGCGAATTTTGTGTGGTTCGTAGGCCCTTGACATGTTTGGTTTTTAGGGCAAGGGTTGGTTCCAAGCCCAACTGTAAAGAAGAAGTGTTTGTCAACAGTCTGTGGAACATTGACAGGGAATTGAGCATTGCCCAAACTTTTGAATTTCTTGCTGAAGTTTGCCACGAACGAAGTGTCGTTGATGGAAGGGAGACGAGGAAGGTCTTTGAGGGCGACTTTGTTGTGAGAAGATGCCGATTTAGTTGGCATTTCGTACTCCAAGATGGCTGCAGCTGTGGTGTTATCAAAGGTGCCACTCCCGGTGGCATAAGGGCGCACTGCCATCAGGTAAGTGGTGTGACTAGGGTTTGGCTTGGTTTTAAGGAGTACATTGGTGGTTTGGCCTGGGGTGATGACGAGGATGTTGGTTTGAAACGGTTTTACGTAAAGTGCATCCGCTTCAACCACAGTCATAGTGTGGTTCGCTATGCTGAAGAATAGATCATCATTGAGTGCAGCATTGACCAAACGCAAAAGGTAAGTTTTCCCTGGCTTGACCTTCAGTCTGTATGAATCTGCCATACCTGTTGAGCAAGCAACGAACAATCATCAATCATTTGTTTGACTCATTTCCGAAGATACTCAACCAAGAAGAAGAAGAAGAAGAAAATAAAAATAAAAACCTTTAGCTCCCGTGCATGAATTGTACAATGGTCCAGGATATCCATTGAAGGTATAAGCATCCGAGACATTAGGTCCTCCTCCTGTCTGAAGGGCTTGGTTAATAACGGCCTCAGTGTCGTTGTTCCACCACTCTCCTACACATATATGCATCCGCTTAAGTGCATATGGACTACATTTAACACTAAGATAATACTAAAATTAATGGATAAGTTAATGGTAGTACCAAGAACAATGGTGGCTTCCTTGTGAGGCTTAGGGAATGGATACGATTCATGTCTCTTAGGGTGGATGATGATAGCTCCATAAAGACTAGCCCTCAACCAAGAGATGTGAGCATGCCACCAAAGTGTCCCTCTTTGGCCTTTTATTGTGAAGTTATAGACATAGCTGTGGTTGGTCTGAATGGGGCACTGAGTTATGTAGGCCGGACCATCCGACCACTGGCTTCCTAGCTGGCGAATCCCATGCCTGTGTTTTCCATCATTCAAACACACATTTTAGACCATATCTTGTAGGAAAATACGAATAATTCAACTTTTTAGTATATAAATCATTTTTCACAGAATATATTTTCTGCCCGACCAACAGCCTTAATTCATACCAGTGGATGGTAACATTGTTTTGGACATGGTTCACGACGTTTATAATGACTCGATCACCCTCCCTGGCAATGATTGGAGGGCCTGGGAACTTGCCATTGACAGTGAGCATGCTCTTTGTCTTGCACAAGTGTGTCACATTATGCAACTTTATCTGTACAAACAAAATTGGTATTGTAGATTATTAGCACTACATAATAATAATAATAATAGAGCTAATGTACTATAAGCAATTGAATCACTGGGGTGGATTTTTTTTTTTTTTCCTTAAAGGATTTTTACNTCATACATATATTTGTGAAAGAGAACACATACATCAAACCTATAGTGCCTTGTCACTGCATGACAAAGCCAAACATTGGCAAGAACAAGAAGAATGGCTGTAGAAAATGCTGGTGAGTGCATAAGAGAAGCTCCCATTTTCATTTCTTCTTCTCTCTATCTCTTTGATTGATTGATTGATTGCCAAAAAAAAAAAAAAAAAGAGAGATTTTGCTGATCAATCAGTGTGGGGTGATTAGTGTAAGGTTACAAGTGTGGTTTATATAAGGATTAGAATGAGAGAAGAGATTATGTTTGGTCGAGTGTAAGATTAATTAGGTGAATAGAATTCTAGAGAGGATCTCACTCACTGTATGGAGTGATATTCAAGTCAATTTTTACGTGGATATATGACCTCTTTCAATTTTTGTCAATAGCAAGTTTTCTTCTCAATTAGCCTCACTTATACATATTGGATAAGATGTGTATTGCTACAATATGATTTGCACAAAAATTGTGCTCTTCGCGGTAATGAACATATTGATTTATGTTAATTGTTTTAGGTGGCTGTATGTACAAAATCTTCTTTTATATATATATATATATATTTCATTTTAGGTTNGCACAAATGAATTTATTAGGCTTTTTGATTTTCTTTTCTTTCTTTCTTCTTCTTCTTTATTTTTTTTTTTTTTTTTTGTGTGTGTGTGCGCATTATTAATATGTTGTATCTAACACATAAAATGAAGTCGATTTTGCATGTAATTAGTTAATGTATTTGCATCAACAATAGACGTGATATGGTCTAGTTTACAAAATAAGATACCTATGAAATAGCATTATGACAACTTTGACAACATAGAGCCGACAGAGGTACCTCACTGAAATGAAAGAGATGTGAAAAAAAAAAAAAAAAAAAGGAAATAAAGATCAAGTATACTCGAAAAACAAAGAAGAAGACTAACGACATAATCAGCTATGAAAGTTGATTGTTTTGCAAATACTCTTTCCCCATTTGGGATGGAGAGATCAGATTTGGTAGGTATTGAAGGTCTCTGTTAAGCTAACAGAGCTTGTAGTAGGAGATAAAAGGAAGTAATAATATGAATTGTCAATAAAAGAGAAGGACGTTTTATCCGACTTACTTTCAAGCAAAATAAGAATGATATGATATGATAGTGATAAGAACAATTGAATTAGTCTTTGTCAATGTTTTGTCTTCAACTGTCCAACAAAGTTTGGGTACCAATATGTAGTAGCTTAATGGTAAAGATACAACTAATTAAACAGCTATTAGGAAATAAAGCACATTATTATGTGGTGGGAGTTGTCGTCCTTGGATAGATTTTAAGGTTTTATTGGAACAAATTGAAGAGCCTATTGCCTAGGTTCTTCAAAGTAAGTTTCCAGAACCGAATTAGAGAGGCAAATGATATTGCGGATGCACTAGCGAAACAAGGAGCCATGGAAGAAGGCGAAGTTACGTTGCATGTACATAGTGGGATTGTATCTTATATAAGGAAGGAAAGCATATTAGACCTACACGAGCTAGGCTGACATGTCATTAATAATACTGTGTTGCACACTATTATTCTCTCCGAATGGCTTTAATTGTCAAACTCACTATTTTGTGATGCCTGAAAAACTCACATTTTTAATTAAATATATAAGAGGTAATTGAATTGTGCTCATATTTCGAAGATGAGTGAAATGTATTAGGCTAAATCTTAATTTTTTTAAATTTTTTTTTTTTAATATTGAATGTAATAACTATATGCAGTTGGAGGGAGTACCATCAATTAGTTAGGGTATTTGAGTACTTAATTAATAATATTCCAAGTAAATTAATTACTACTCCCTATTTTAATAACTAATTTGTTGTTGCACCAACTATATATTATGTAGTACCTTGTTTGGCATTCTGCGTTTACACTTGCTTTGTACTATACTCAATGGGGATTGGTTGGTTTGGGATGGATGTTGGAAAGCATATATCGTGTGCATGCATGCATTGAGAAGCCTTATTAGCTTAGTGACAAACTGACAAATGACTTAAAAGTGATGAGGAGTATAATATTATTGTAGTAGTTGTCTTAGGGCCTAGGGGTTAGGTTAGGTTGCTATGATACATATCTCTTTTTACAAACAAGTATAGTTCAAATCTGATAAAATGTTTCTAATTGAAGAAAATTAAAGGTATCCCTTGATGAAAGTTTAAACCAAGACGACCCAACAAATTAAATGTCATCTAAAATAATATCAATGTAAACATCGTTGTCATTTGTCATCTTTAATCAAAGTTATATCATGCATGTTGGAATATACACATCGTTAAATCTCAAAGGACGGCTAATGAAGAGGTGAGAACTGAGAACCTTGAATATCGTCAAATCAAACTTGGTTCATTAAGCATGTCTAATTTTTAACTAGATTTATGCATTATTTAGGTTCCTTAGCCTTTAGGTATTACTGATATATGAGAATTCGTCAATTGTGTTCACAATTGCCTATTAACATCAGTGCACTAAGAAATTATATTAATAGTGATGCCATAGTCAAATCCAATAGTTTTAATAATAGGTATTTTTTATTCACGAAGAATCGATATATTTACTTTGACCCTTTGGGCTAAAAACTGATCACCTTTGCATTGGGACGATCCATGAAGGGGTAAAATTCTAACAATAAGCTGTTTCTTCATTAATTAGAACTAAACCTTCAACCTTGTTTGTCGAGCCACTCACCCCAGTCACTTGTTGGTGAGCAGATCAAATGTCTATTTTGCTTGAAAATTGCTATACATAACCAATAAATTACTTAACGTAATCAAAACTTCCTAAACTACCCTCCTTATTTCCCCTTACATTTTGTGGCTTTCTCCTTTCTATGTCCACTGTATTTCTCGGTGTATCTCGCATTTGAATCTTTTGATTAGACGACAATCAATGATGATGATTCATGTTGATCTGGCATGTTATTTTAATTTAAACTATTCTATATGATTAGAACGTGAACTTAAGATGTAAGTAGGCTATTGAAATGGAGACTCATATATTGAATTGTCATTTATATTACTGGCAACCACGGCGGCTGGCGTTATCGATGGCGGTAGCTATAGGGTTTCGTTTATGAGACCAAATGTTGCGGCTTGTAATTAAATTTAAGACGGGTTTATGAATTCCCGCTATTAGTGGATATTCACTTGGGGTGGGGATGGTTTTGAGTATGTCTACCAGCGGTGAGGAAGGGGCGGGAATGGGTATATGAATTTCTTGGTGGATGCAGGCGTGGGTGAGGCACTATCCGCATTCGCCCCGCCTCGTTGCCATCCCTAGGTGACTGAAGTTGCAATATGGAGTGTGGAGTCACTATCTCCTCTGTAAAATGCCATATCACTTGAACTTGGAAGCCGAAGTTGAATTGAGACTATAATTATAATATATACATAAAAGAACCATTTTTCGATAAGCGCCACATAGTAGAGCATTTAAAAAGTTAGTTAATTTAAGAAAATTAAAATATCTCATGTGTTGTTATATTCCAAAAAAAATATCGTGTGAATTTTTGACGTGTTATGTGTAGATGGTATCCAATGATGAGTTCAAGAGTGGGTTACATCACATAGTTGCCTTGATCAATTTAGCTCAGCAGTCTTTAAAGGCACTGCCAAGTTTGAATTTGGGCTGCAGTTGCACCCCTCTTATTAAGTTCGAATTTGGGCTGCAGTTGCACCCCTCTTATTTGAGCCCAATATAAGTCATTTATAATCACTTGGTTGGGTATATGAAGTTTAAGTTTCCATTAACACGAGGAACCCATTTATGTAACCGGCATCTACTTAGTCATACAAATAACTTGAATTCAAATCACTAATTACTCGGAGCAGCTGTAAGCTGCATAGGTATATCTTGAGTAATTATTACATGGTCCGGGATAAATACTCCCCTTCTCATGTAATTATGTAATCAACTCCAAATCACCCACAAAAGATATGATAAATATCTTAGAAAAATTTGCCGCCAACCCCCCTATATAGTACGTTTC
>BSSO01007675.1:0-10791 GCA_030267885.1 Mesembryanthemum crystallinum | reverse complement strand
ATTATTATTATTATTGTTGTTGTTGTTGTTGTTGTTGTTGTTGTTGTTGTTTTTTAAATAACATGTGCACAAAGACAATATATATTAAGTATATAAATAGAATAATTAAAGTAATAAAAGAACACAGTAATAATATCAACAAGGAACTTCATATAGTACCAAAAAGATTATACCCTTCAACATTTCCCTTACAAATTTTAAATTTCAAGAAAAAAATAATTACATCCACCATTCTGTTTAATTAATGTCAAAGGGTAACATATGTTCTTCAATATGTACATAGATCTGCCGAAATTGATTGTTCTTCATCCGAAACTCAGTGACTTTATGTCCAACTTATGTTCGTGGAGACAACTTCTGATTTGTCGTAGGTATCATATCCATAGCCTTTTCTCTCTTTAATGGGAATCAAGCAAACCTGTATACCATGTAAAAATGGGTTATAATTTCTTCAGAGATGTGTCCAGCATCTATAGAGATTACAAAACAATTAGGGACCTTATGTTAGTCCCTAGACACAAGTGTATCATGCTCTTTGCCGCTAGGGAAAAACTAGTTACTATAGATAACCTGATTAGGAGAGGGTGGCAACTCCATA
This sequence comes from Mesembryanthemum crystallinum, assembly GCA_030267885.1. Classification (NCBI taxonomy): domain Eukaryota; kingdom Viridiplantae; phylum Streptophyta; class Magnoliopsida; order Caryophyllales; family Aizoaceae; genus Mesembryanthemum; species Mesembryanthemum crystallinum. Next base: position 10,193 of record BSSO01007675.1, on the reverse strand, counting down.
ACAGGCCTGTTTTCCGATGCTGAAGACCACAACCACTTGTTCTTCACATGTTCTTACTCAACTCAAGTTTGTTCTAGCATACTTGACTGACTGGGTATAATGAGGAAGCCTGATACATTGAAATATGAACTGGAATGGTTCAAAAAATATATAAAGGGCAAGCAGAAGACTCAAACTTAGAACAACACCACTTGCAAAATATATATCATGTCCCAAACTCCCAACCCAAGTGCATACTAGAAAAGCAACAGGAAGTTGTTAGAGAGGCACGATCTGTTATCATAACCAAATCATATGAAGATCAACAGAGCAACAAACCAACTCATCAAAGCTTGTCAAAAAATAAAAATAAAAACACTAGATTAAGCTTACATAAAACAAGACTAGCTGCCTAAGGATTAAACAACTCTTATAAGCGTAAAACATCCTACTTCTGATAACACATAACTAATTGATTCACAGTAAAACCACATTAAATTTTAAACTCAACTAAGATTAGTTAGGGCCAATGGATGAAGCTTTACAGGCTTACAGCTGAACCCCAAGAGTCATCACAACTACCACAATCCCAAAACAAGAATGACAATTTAACCAGGTCATATTTTCAAATAACATTAAATCAAACATGACAACTGAACAAGATTACCCATTAACCGAGCACCCAAGTAGATCACACAACAGAAAAGTTGATATAAAAATTGCAACATTTAAGCAGCAACAACACACAACACACAACAAAAAGCAGAAAAGCACAAGCACTAGCAGCATACAAGAAAAGCAAAGACTGAACACCACCAGTTAAAAAGATGCAACAAGGCAAAGCTCATTGACATAGTTATATGTCAAGAAGTGTCATACCTCTATCCCTTCTATTCATAACTATCTTTCCTAAAACATAAACAATTAGCATAATTTCTTAACCTTCACTTTCAGTAAACCATGTTCCAGCACTGATATGGTTATCTGTCAAGAAGTGTCATACTTCTATCTCTTGTAGTCTGAACCATGTTCCAAGATGCAAAGAAAATCAAAACCTCTAAATATTTTCTACTTAACTCAGAAGCAATGTGAAGCTCGCCATTTTGATGATTCCAATAGAAGAATAGGAAGGGGATACACATAGAAAGAAGACAGAGAGGACAGGCTTCATTATAGTTTTGTTTAAGTAAATAGAATAAGGAAGAGGCAGAGCCTTGCATCTGATGAGCATAAGTAGAAGTCACATTGGATAGCCAAAAATACTATGACTACTATATACAATTTCTTATTACCTTATTGAAGCGCAAATTGCTCCATTCGTGTTGTTACCATGTCGAAATAAAGATGTGTACATAAAACATGTGGATTAACAATTTGAACAACATTAGAAAGTATACAGAAATTAAATCGATGTGTATACTTTACGAATTGATACTTCATAGTGAGAATTCTCAAATCTAAACTAAGGTAAGTTGAAATCAGAACATAATGCAAATAGAATTGCATAAATAAATTCTACAAGTTATGTGATGTAAAAAAATGCATAAGAGACTACATTCCTTTACAATAAAAATCTTTAAGTCATTTAAAAGACATAAAGCAACTCAAACATCTATATGTATCTTATATACAATAGCAAATACAACATGGTCAGTGTGATATCATCTCATATGCTCTCATACAAGGTAATCATCAATAAAAGAGGACATATGACAGTAAGCCTTGTACACAAAACAACACTATGAATGAGAAATATTAAGAGGGAATGAACCAAAAGAGGCACCTGCTTTATACCCGTAGAATCAAGATGCTCTTCCTTATAGGCCTTTTTTAGGTCATCCCTGCAAAGGTAAAACAAAGGCTGCTACATTGTAGTAAGAGCTAACATCCAAATCTATAAGAATCAGACGTTTAGTTGTACATACAGACTTAGAAGCTGGAACAGACAAAGTGGCTAGTTCTCATTAACTACAACCTCCCATATGACAAAAGTTAGCTCCGTATTTTGATGTTAAGCATATTAACTATATGATAGACCAGGGGACCAAACCAAAGTTCATCTCGATTTAAACTATAAGATCATAATCAAATCCCTTGAAACCACTTATTATTTAGCCTTACATTCTGACTTTCCCCTTCTTCAGCATAATGACATCTTATATAACACAAATTCACAGCAAAATATTATCTTCCTTTTCATTGTTAATGAGATCAGTCTACTCTTATGATTATTTAGTCCTAATCATGGTAGAACTATCTCAATGTTAATTTAATAAGCTTCAATGCTAGAACTATAGAATTAGCTTATAGTGAAATGTGCTACAGAAAACGCAAGCAAAAAGCAACTCAAGAAATACTCCTCTAGAACAAATGTTCATGCCTAACAAACTTATTTGGATCTTCATTATGTCTCTATAACTTCTCGATCTGAAACAAATGTTCATTTTGCTTTATGCTCCATTGAATCTGTATACCACTTGCTAAAAATGGCACCTAACAAGTAACAATTTATAGTCGATTGCTTTCTGTATGCCTGATTAGTAAAACAATGACTGAAACTTTAACAGAGCAGTGAAAAAAAAAAGTCACAGGGGGAAAGGCTAAAAGGATAGATATTAAGAAAATGCTAGAAAGTAAAGGAATTTTCGATTGAATGCAAAATCACCAACATCTGCACTGAATCAAACCCCTAACCAAAAGAACAAAACTGAAATCTGAAATATGAGATATAATCTTCATCATATAATAGGTTATCAAACTCAAAATAAAAGAGAGTTAAGAAATTTGAAACCTCCACCACCATTGTTAAACTTGGCATGATCTACAATAGTAGATCAGAAAGAAAAGACATAGACATAAACCTAAACAGTGAAAATTTCACTTCCATTTCCATTATTTGAATGTTTGGCCTACCCATGGAAATCTGAATTCAATTTTCCTTTCAATGTTTCCAGAAACTAACAATAGGGCAAGGATCTGGAAAGCCAAATCGAAAGGAACAAACAACATAATCAAAATCAAGCAACTGGACTAGAGTTGGTAAACTGCTAAATTAAAAGAAGATTAGGGTTTAGAAATTTACCTCAAATAACTCAGAAATTCGAAAATCTAAGTATAATCCATCTTCTTCTTCTCCAATGAACCTCAATATATATAATTGGTGCTAATATTTCTCCCAAGGATTCTATCTGCTTAATCGAAGACCCAAATCGTGAGAACTTTTACAACTATTGAAACTTCATACCCTAATTAGAGAAAAAAATGGTTGAGACTACCTACCTCTCAAATTGAAAGTTTTTTTCCATAATCGCGTTGCAGACCTCCATTGCTATTGCTACTGTTACTGTTAATCTTGCAATGGAGATGTTAAAAAACTGAAAAAGAATAGAAATTGATTGAAATCGCGGACGGCTGGGGAGGGAACAGGAGACTGAGATGAGAGAGAGGGGGTGAAAGAGCGCAACCTGAGAAATGAGAACCGAAGAAGTCTTGGGTTTTCAGGTCTCTTTTTGTTTTGTAATTTTTTAGTTTTTTTAATATTATTGGATAAAATGTCGACGGTTTTTTCTGTCGAAGAGTATTTCTCGACACTTTTTTCTGTCGAGCTATCTTTGCCGACACTAAAAAGCGTCGAGAAATTACGCGCATATATATTTTAGGGTCAACGCTTCCAAAAGCGTCGAAGGGAAAGCGTCGAGAATCGGCGTGTTTTCTAGTAGTGAACACATGGTGTGCTAAGCTCAAAACAAGGGAAATGATAACCAAAGTGGGGATTGTGAGTCATTCAAGTATGATTAGCTCATATCGGGGATAATCCCAATCCTAGCATGAAGAACTACTCCCGAATCATGGATATAATCAAAGAAAAGAACATTTCATTCAATGAGAAATCCATATTCAAGAGTAGATTAGAACACTAATAAAAGAGATATAAGAGTGGAGATTCTTACAACGAAGTTGAGGATCTTCACTATTACAAGTTTAATCTACCTCTAGCTAATGAAAAGATTGAGTCTTGGACAAAACTAGAAAAGACTAATCCTAAGAAAGTTGAGAGAAAAAGATGAAGAGTTACCCTAAAAATAAAGCTTACATCCTAAAATGAAGCTTAGATTAAATGTGCCCAAAAATGAGGTTTATAAAGGGTTTTACACTCAAAATGACCGAGACATGGGTTGATTTCGTTAACCCATGTCTCGCTGTTGGGAGGGGTATGGTAGGCGAGACATGGGTTGGAAGCCGAGACATGGCTTAACCTATGTGTTGCTGCTTCTACCCATGCTAGAAGTTGGAAAGCCTTTAACTCTTCTTCGTTGACCCTTCCTCATGGGACACGACCATGTTTCAAGGCATATCTCATCCCATGTCTAGTGTGGCAAGTCATCTTCACTTATCATCAATCCCTTGACGCGTTTTTGCTCCAATCTGCTTCACTTTAAGCTCCATCATCGCTTGAAACCATGATCAACCAAATTTTGCCTCAAAATTGTTACCTACAAAATAAACACACCAAAAGCGTAAACTAGAACAAAAGGGGATAAAACTACACTAAAAATAACAACGAAACACAAAATGAATAACCAAATTAATTAGAAAATCAACTAAATTATAAACACAAAATATGCTTATCAAAGTCCTCGGTACTTTCTCAACCAACATAAATGTTGGACCGGTGGAAAAGATGACACAATTAATGGTAGTTGACATCTCAGCATCATTCAACTTGCTCTTGGGACGCCCATGGCTCCATAGTCTAAATGCCATTGCATCCACCCTTCACCAGAAAGTCAAAATGATGGTGGGAGATACTTTGATTGAAGTATTAACCGACACTCTTTCGGTCATAATAGACAAGGCTCCCATTCTCAAAATCGAGCATAATGATGAAGATCTGCATCTTTGGGGTTTTGAGGCCATCTTGGTCATCAAACAAGATTCAACTGATCCTTATACAAACTTCACCATCAATGCCAGCCTACGTCAGCACGGCTACTTCCCGGGTACGTCTTTGGGCACCCTACCCACTCGAAACATCTTCTCCTGGCCTACCGAAATGAAGAATGATCTCTTTGGCCTCGTCTACACTCCTACTAAGGCAGAGGTCTGAGAATACATCAAGAGGCAAGCCTTCAAGAAGAAAATGCGAGAGAAAGGCAGGGCTTACATCGAACCAATGCCCCTCTACACACTCACTCTCAATGGAAAGTTTCTCAATGAGGGAAACTTTTCCCCATACTACGGGTTCCCCGAGCCCCACTACTTGGTCTCAACGGGAAATAGAGTCCCCGGATTTGAAGTCTTTCACGGCTACTATGCAAGCACCGAGGAGGCACTCTATCTCCCTGAAAAAGTCGAGACACCCAAAGACTAGGTTGACAACCTCAGCAACAACTCCATGGGCCTTCGATTTGGTCAAGAGCGCTGTGAGCCCCATCAAGCATCCCGTCTCGCCCTCAACTCAGCACTATTTGATGAAGGGTTCGACCCCACCAAGCTCATCACCCCGGTCAATGAGATAGTTCACACCTAGAACTACACCACTAAGTGGGCCTCTTTTGATGGACGCCAACTCAAGATCAAGATTCGCAACGGTCAAGGGTCCGCTCTTGAATCCGAGTTTGATTCCGGTCCTGAGTCTGATTCTGAGTCCGAGTTTGAGTCACCTCCACCTAGGAAGTTTGTTGTTGTCCCAGTCCTTCCCCAAGAGTATGTCTTTTCTATCCATGTACCTTTCCCTTCAATCAATGAAGTGAACTCCTCTTCTACTTACTTATAGGACTCTTTAATTGCTATAAGCGACGAGAATGAGTTGCTTAAAGAGATAATCAAAGCACTAATTGTACACGAATAATCAACTGCAATAATTAAAGAAACAGAACTCGTAAATCTAACAAGCGATAGAGGCAAGCCCTACCAGGTGTGAATTGGCTCGTCCCTGTCGCCTACAGAGCGCAAAAATTTCATAGATCTGTCAACAGAGTTATAGGACGTGTTTGCGTGGTCTTACCAGACATGCCAAGGATAGATAAGAGTATTGCTAAGCATACCTTGCCCCTCGTCCCCAATTCGAAACCCATCAAGAAAAAGCTGCGCCGCATGAAAAGTGAATGGGCCCTTAAAATCAAGGAAGAAATTTGAAAATAATTGATCGCGAGATTCATTGAACTCGTGCAATATGCTGATTGGATTGCCAACATCGTACCCGTGCCTAAAAAGGACGGAAGAATTCGTGTGTGCATCATCTTCCATGACCTCAACAAGGCAAGTCCAAAGGACGATTTCCCCTTACCCCACATCGATATCTTAGTCGATAACATGACAGGGAAGGCCCTTCTCTCAAGCATGGATGGATATGCCAGCTACAATCAAATACAGATGGCAACGACTTATAAGCTCAAAACGGCCTTCATCACCACTGGGGGCTATTCTGTTGCACGAAAATGCCATTCAGACTTAAGAACGCCGAGGCAACCTACCACTTTGGAGCAGGGTGAGCAACGCTTGTAGTGTTTTCTAGTGTGGAAGACTCTGATTCGATGGGTGACATTGACCCGTGCTTGAGGGGAATGAAAAGCCCCCGGTTTGGAATGAATTCGTGAAGTACCTCATTGTATGCGCAAATGCGGAGGAACCATTAATCTAAAAATGCTCTCGTTTAAAGGTGAAAGCCCCCACTTCGGTTGGAGTGGGGTAAACAAGCTCAATGGTTGGATACATGTATAGATTAATGTCAAATATAATTTTCTATGTTAATTTGCAACATTTAAATAAATGGCAAGTGAAAGGATTAGTTCAACCCAAAAGTTTAGAAATATATATAGCTTGAAAACCATAAATGAATTCATTGATGGTGTTTTTTTTTTTTTTTTTTTAAATGGTTGTCCCTTGTTATCTAATTGAAAAGACGACTTTGCCCTTTAATTATTAGCCAATGATTTTGTGCATATGGCAGCATGGTTTTGATTTACTCCATTTTAATATAGTTTATAGATAGAATTATTATTATTATTATTATTATTATTATTATTATTATTATTATTATTATTATTATTATTATTATTATTATTATTATTATTATTATGTTAAAATATGGTGTCCTAATTTTTATTTATTTTTATGGTTGGATATATGTATAGATTAATGTCGATTATAATTTTCTATGTTAATTTACATCATTTATATGGCAAGTGAAAGGATTAGTTCAACCCAAGAGTTTAGAAATATATATAGCTTGAAAACCATACATATTATTGATGTCACATTTTTTTTCTTCTTCTTATGTTTGTCCCTTGGTATCTAATCGAAAAAACACAACTTTGTCCTTTAACTATAAGCCAATATTTTTGTGACATGAGGTAGCATGGTTTTGATTTACTCCCTTTTAATATAGTTTATAGATGCCTAACCAAATCTTGACATATCATAATGTTTTGGCCTATTGATCTACCACTAACAAATGCACTTTAACTTGATTTTCAGAAATTAGTGAAGGCAGGACAATTTTCATCCTCTCACAAAACATCTTGGTGATGCATTTATATAGAGTTGTGCAACAAGAAATTGGTCAATAATCAAGGACAGAGTTAGCATTCTCACCTTTGGGTATAAGGGATATAGCAGTAGAGTTGATAGCTCCAAGTAGTTTTCCCGTGTTGAAAAAGTTCAGAACAACATCCTAAATATCATTCCCAACTACATCCAATGAATCCTTGTAGAATTGGCTATTAAAGCCATCAGGCCGCGGAGCCTTACTACTATCAATGGAGAACATAGCTTTCTTCACATCAGCTGGAGTGAATGGAGCGCATAACATTCTCCCATCATCCTTTGATACAACAGGTTTCTTTCTCACTATGCTAGCATTTACATGAGTAACCTTTGCTTCAGTACCCAGTAGGTCTTGGTAATATTCCAGGAATGCCCCAATTACACCATCTTGAGTGTCATGTTGCTGCCTATGTTTCTCAATAATGACAAAAATACTATTCTGTCTTCTTCTAGCATTTATACTGTTAGGAAATAGAGCGATTGTGAAAGCGATCAAGATAACAAAACAATTGGAAGATTAGAGAAGCAAAAAATAAAGGCAAAATGAACACACAAAGTTTTACGTGGAAACCCGAGAATCGGGAGAAAAACCATGGGCACTGAAGGCAAAAATTCACTATAATATGAGATGAGTACAAGGATCCCAAAACACGATGTGTGTAAAAGGGAATTACAAGAACTTAAGCTCTCAACTCACAAATTAATTTTCTCTCTCAAAAACTAGTGAATCAATCAATGGAACTTTTGTGGATGATCTTCAAAGGTGTTGAGGATGTCCCTTAAATAGGCAAAGTGTTGTAGAAATCCCAATTGAATTGGGAAGATGAATTTCTTGGAGAATAAGTAAGTAAATAACCCATATGGAATCAACTTCCAAAAAACACACACCAAGCTGCTGCGGGACTCGCCCAGGCGAGCAAGAACATGCCCTGTGCCCGACCCGGGCGGGCATGATTGTCGAGGGTGAAGAACTTTCCTAGTCGCATCTTGCCCCGACGGGCGGAAAGTTGCCCGGGTGAGCAGAGATGTCGAGCACAGCAATGCTCAGCCTGTGGCACTTGCTCGGGACGGGTGAGAGAGGACCCGGGTGGGCGGCTGGCGAGCGTGACGATTGAAGCCCGATTCTCACATTTTCATCCGGGCAATTGTAAGGTGGCTTCTACCACCAAGAGTGAGGCATTATCAAACCATTATCCATCATGGGCTACCCGAAAACTTCACCATTGAGGTGTTTGAGGTATAGAAACCCAACAATCTCCACCTTGAACCAAACACCGAAGATCAATAAACACCAACGACATAATGAACCCCGAAGGGTATGACCCCCGAAGGGAAATCAAAAGGCACGAACACCAACCAAATCCAAGCAATGCTTCAATTTGAGAGTAGGAAGTGGCTTAGTCAACATATTCGCAGGATTCTCCGATGTGTGAATTTTCTTGACATTAATTTCCCTTGCAACAATGGTATCACGGATGTAGTGGTATTTGATTTTAATGTGCTTCGTCTTGGAATGGAATGCATCATTCTTAGTGACATGTATAGCACTTTGAATGTCGCTATAAACACTACTACAAAATTAATCTAAAACAACACTTTACGAGCAACACTTTTTAAAGGTGTTGCTTTTGATGTAAAATGCAACCCTTGAACAATAAGTGTTGCATAAATGGATATAATGCAACATTTTTTTTCAAGTGTTGCATATAAGTAACATCAAATGCAACACTTTTAAAAGTGCTACATTTATTTAAGTTCAAGGACAACACTTTTAGAAAGTGTTGCGTTTGCTTAACCTTTAAAACAACACTTATTTAAAAATGATCCCTTTCATAGAATAGTACAATACTTACAATAAAGTGTTGCATGTGGCTCAAAGAAACAATTGATAATAATAANTATTTTTTTATTTTAAAATATTAATAATAATAATAATAATAATAATAATAATAATAATAATAATAATAATAATAATAATAATAATAATAATAATAAGGAAAATTGGTTTCTAATAATCCAACCTTTCAGCGAGTTGCAGAAAATAATCTCACCTTTTATATTTGCAGAGAATAATCCCACCTTTCACTATAGTTGCACGAAACAGTCTCGAGTGGACGTTGTTACCTTCTCTATTAGATTTTAATGACGTAAAAAGAAATCCTATTAAAAGAAAAGGAAATAATAGTCAACGCCATGTCATAAAAATCTAACAGAAAAGGTAACGGTATCCACCTAGGATTGTTTTGTGCAACTATAGTGAAAGGTGGGATTATTCTCTGCAAATATGAAAGGTGAGATTATTTTCTGCAACTCGCTGAAAGATAGGATTATTAAAAACTAATTTTCTTAATAATAATAATAATGAGGAATCTTGTAACTACTTATTTTTTCATCGCTCTATATCAATAGTTGTATGGAAAGATATCTTGAGGTCATTGGCAATTAAAAGAGTGGAACTATCTTTACAAGGGAGTTAAGCTGGCCCTTGTAGATTCGTAGGGGGAAGCACACCAGAAAGATGGTAAAGTGCATCCTCGCTAGCCACAGTGGTGACATAAACATTCTAGTATTTTAAGGGGGCAAAGTCGAAGAGTTAAAATTGAGTTTATATAGTGTCAAATCTAATGTTAGTGTTAGAATGATACATAGGGATATTCATTTGCACA
>BSSO01007674.1:0-10792 GCA_030267885.1 Mesembryanthemum crystallinum | reverse complement strand
CTAAATTGCGAAAAGTCATTCGTAAATTGGGTCAAGTTGTATAAAGTAGCCCCTAAATCATTAAAAATAATCCTTAAGTTACAAAAAGTAACCTTTAAATTAGGCCGTCTAACAGTTAGACGGTTGTACAAGAGAGTTACTATATATATATATATATATATATATATATATATATATAGGTTCAAATGAGAAGGACTCCTTAGATGAGAAATGAGAAATAATCCTGGTCGTCCAATCATGCTAATCCAACGGTCAAGATTGCCTTAATAAAAATAAAAGGCGGTGGCCCTTTTGTAAATATTATAAACTTCCATTCAAAGCATTTTCACTGCTAAGAAAACCGATTTGGAGCAGGGGAGTCAATTTCAAGCTAAAAGCCTCTTTCTCTCTCCTCAAATGGTGAAGTCTAAGATTGAATTAGAGGTCCATCAACTTGAATTTTGTTCGAGTTCAGTCATTATTCATTCAAAATCGAGTTTCAGATTGCAACTTGGTTTTATTTTGTTTGATTTCGATTGTGAAACTGCTTATCAATATCTAGGTTATCTTCTTCGTTGTTCGTTCAATTTCGATTGTGGAATTGCTTATCAATATCTAAGTTATCTTTATCAATATATAGACAATGATGAAGATAAACTGACCTAGTAGACATTAAAGCTCCAGGTTCATCAGCTCCCATATCAGTATGCACTCTGTCTTTCTCTCTCTCAATTTTTGATTTTTGAAATGAGGCAGAGATTAGTCTTCGATTCTGAAATGTTGCACTAAATGTTAGTTCAATTCATTGATGAAAGACCTGCAATATATTGAAACAACAAATCTAAGGTGATCGTTTTTTGGTTTTAAGAGCGAATTGTTTATTGGATTGTTGTGTTTGTGGCTAAAGGAAAAGTAACATTGTGCAAAGTCTTTCGGTCTAATTCATGGATTTTTACACACTAGAACAATTTTTTTTTTTTTTTGAGTTTTACCTTATTCTATGTTGATATCAACCTAACCAATGCAAATCAATTTCACCGTGGGATTGAAGATATTCGTTTGTTAAGTTTTCAAGTATTCAATGCTTCAGACTCTTCCCATCAATCAAAAACTGAATAAAAGAAAGCAAGACGAACGTCCAAGCTGTTGTATCATTAATTTTAGTTTTCTTTTCATTTGAGTTTGTTGAGAGATGAAGAAATCAAACTTGATTTGTTGAAGCCTATTAGCTCAATGGTAGAGCATTGTGTAATTACACAAAATATGTGGGTTCAAATCCTACATAGGTCGTGTAACAAATACATTGTTTCTCTTTTTAGAATAAGCATCGGAAACTGTAAAAAGTGAATTTGTGTATTGTTGTAGGGTGACTTTAAACCTATGTTTTGGTGACTTTCATATTGTTTTGGGGTAACTTTATTGTGGTAGGGTGACTTGTGTATTTGTTGTGGTAACTCGTATATTTAGGAGAGTGACTAAGATAATATTTGTGGGTGACTCCATATACTTTGCATGGTGACCTCGTGTACTTTTGTACGATGACTCCATATGCTTTGCAAAGGTAACTCGAATAATACTTGGGGTAACCCCATAAGTATTCTAGGGGATGGCTCAAATAATACTTGGAGGTGACTCAATTATTGGGGGTAACTCGAATAATACTTAAGGGTAACTTCGGAAGCTTTGTAAGGGTGACACCATATACTTTGTACAAGTGACTCAAATAATACTTAGGGGTGGCTCAAATTATACTTAGTGTTGACTCCATATGCTCTATATGTAAGGGTGACTCAAATAGTTATTGGAGGTGACCCCATATACTCTATTTGTAAGAGTGACTCAAATAATTATTGGGGGTGACTCCATATGTTTTTTAAAGAGGTGACTGATATAATATTTGGAGTTGACTCAATATGCTTTGTAAAAATGAGCCCATATAATTTATAGGGTGGCTCCATATACAATCAACTTAGGTGATACTTGGAGGCGACTTCATATGCTTCGTAGGGGTGACTCCATATGCTTTGTAGAGGTGACTCCATACGCTTTATAGGGGTGACTTCATATATTTTGTAGGAGTGACCCTATGTGTTTTGTAGAGGCTATTTAGATGAATACTTGAGGGTGACTACATATGTTTTGGAATGGTAACTCCATATGCTTTGTAGAGGTGACTTCATATGCATTGTAAGGGTGACACTATATGCTTTGTAGAGGTAATTTAGATAAATACATAGGGGTGACTACATATGTTCTATAAGAGTGACTCTATATGCTTTGTAAAGGCGACTCAGATAATAATCAAGGGTGACTCCATATGCTTTGTAGGTAACTCCGTAATATTTGTTGGTGACTCGAATAATACTTGAAGATGACTCTATACGTTTTGTAAGGGTGACTCCATATATTTTGTAGGGGTGACTCGATTATAATTAGAAGAGATTTTATATGTTTTATAAGAGGGACTCCATATGCTTTGTAAGGATAACTCATATATTTTATAAGAGTGACATGTATAAACATTTTCAATTATAACAACTGTACCCGGTTTCTTTTCTTTTTTTTTTTTTTATGAAAAACCTGTACCCGTTTTCAACATAAAGAACTACCCCTTTGATTTAACAAAACCACCCCATTTACTTGAAAACAAATATGTTTTCATTAGTGGAATTATCCTATTACTTTTTCTCTTACTTCAAGCAACTACCACTAAGTGCATATCATCATACTTCAATCTCCTAATGTCATTTCTCAACTTTCCTTCACATTTTTAAAACTAAACTCAATTTAGGATTTCCAAGTTAATATGAGTGTTTCTCCATGGACAAATACTCGTAATCTCCATCTCCTTTGTTTGTTCATTTTTTTTTTATCAGTCTTCTTACTCAAAAGAGTTGCTACTCCACAAAGCAAAGTGATCTCAATGCTTGGAAAAAAAAATACAAATATTTGATCAACACCAACATGAATCAGAGAAAAACAAGTTAAGAAATGGACCAACTTGATGATCTTAAGCAATGATTCTAGGAAGAAAACACAGTGAAAAGCATGGAACAGAGTTGTAATTCTCGAGGCTGCAATTCCGAGGAGAGAGACTGGCAGAAAAGCGCTAAAGTCATCGCGTCTTAATTAGACAAGTAAAAATCCACCAACCCGTAAAGTTTAGTGTGTTTACAATTTCGCCACCGTGCAATGGTATTTAGCTTATTAATCGTGTTTGTTGGATCAGCGCGATGGACGATCAGGATATATTCTCATTTCTCATTTAAACCTCCCTTCTCACAGGATCCTCTCCCTATATATATATTTGAAGACAAGGAAAACTCTTCTTAGTTTCAAGTTGACAAACTTTGACATTTGGTTGCAACCAATGTATGATTTGTTAGGACGAAATACTATCCAATAAACACATCTTAGAATTTTAACACACACATTTTTTTTATAATTTGTACAAGCACATAGTTCAGCATCATTGATTTTGTATTTATAAGCAGATAGTTTTATTAATTTTCTTTTCTTTTTTTTTTTTTTTTNTTTTTTTTTTTTTTTGCAATCTTCATAGTGATGGATGTTAAGGAAGACAACATAGATGTGGAGGCTCATGTCTCAACCAGTGAAAATTACAATCAAGTGAATGATACAGTTGAAGTCGCGGACATTGAAGAGGAAAGATCTGATCATGACAGCGAATTTGATAATGACATCCCCGTGCCACTATGTGAGAAAACTCTTGATTATTTCTTTGATGATGAAACGTGGACAAAACTTGGTAAAAAGAACCTTAGGGAATTTAGTTTTGAAGACATTAAAAAGCTGCGGTTCGCAACCTTAGACGCATGTGAGCAATTTTATTCGATATATGCCCAAGTGAAGGGGTTTGGAATAAGGAAAAGAACACCACAATACAGCAGAATTGATGGCCATGCGACATCACGTACATTTTATTGCAATGCCCAAGGTGAACATGACGCAAGGTATGAAGATCTGCCTAACAAAGTAAGAATACCAAGGAGAATTACAAGATTTAATTGCAAATCACATATACGATTCCAATGGGATAGAGGTACAGATCAGTGGCGTGTCTATGATTTTGAAGATAAGCATGAGCATGAGTTGGCACCGCATCATGTGCAGTACATCAAGTAAACTTACTAATTCAATTTGGTGAAGCTGATGCTATTAATAATTGCTATGGTTAGTATCATATCTAATTTTTAGTCTTTTTGTGATAAAATTAAAATTTTCAGGTCTTTTTTGGAACATCAAAGCAGTTGATCGAATTGTCATTGTAGAAATGTATGAGTCTGGAATAAAACAAAAGGATATAATGCGAATAGTGCTTCACCAAGTAGGAAGCCACAAAGATGTTGGATTTTTGCCAAGATATTTGTACAACTTTTGTGACCGGATAAAAAGAGAACCTATCAAGGATGGTGATGCTGAGACCTTTATGGCATACTTATCTGGAAAGCAAACTGCTGATCCATCATACTTTGTCACCTACACGCGAGACTCAGAGGAAAGACTAGATAAGTTGTTTTGGTGTGATGGTATTTCTAAAGCTGACTGCAAGACATTCGGTCATGTAGTTGCCTTTGATACCACATACAAATCTAATGCATATCGGAAGACCTTTGTAGTTTTAGTTGGTACCAATCATCATCGAAAGACAGTAGTCTTTGGATGCGCATTGGTTGCCGATGAAAAGGAGGAATCATTTTGTTGGGGAACCTTGAGGTAAAATCGTAACTTTGGGATTTAAAGACATACTTTTAGGTCTGAAAAGAGTGACGAAGGCAAAAGAAGAAGTATGAATATATTTGGCTTCAAGATATCCTTGGGTGAGAGAAACACTACAAATCTTAGGAAATGTGATACATATGTACTTGAGGAGTTAAGAAAGGATTATTAATGATTGGAAAAATAAACGTTATACCTTTTGGAGAAGTAAGTGACCGTTTGGAGACCTAGAGACTTCTTTGTCTGAACAAGTATTAAGAGTTTAATATGAGAAGTTATGGATTCTATGTGTTATATATATGAGGATGAGACATTAAGAGAAAAAGAATGTGCCAACGAGTCACGAGTTTATGGGACAAAACTTATGTCAGAAAGAGGTACTCTGTACAGTAGCTTCTTACGTTCTTCTTTTGTTAATGTTATGTGGTTATTTGAGTGTAGTAGTTTAGCTGCTAGTTGTTAGTTCTCTCAAGCTGATGAGCTTATCAGTTATTTATTTGAACAATTTTCAAGATCAAGAGTCTTTGTACGATGAGTGAAATGCAATTTTCTGATTTCTCTTACATGGTTGATTTCTGAGGACGGAAATCTTTTAAGGGGGGTAGAATGTGAAACCCCAAATTTTCTATAAAGACTATTTTCAAACAAGTTTCGAGGACGAAACTTTTTATAAGGCGGGTAAAATATAATACCCAGCGTTTTAATACTATTTTCGAATAATAGAAATTATATTTTCAAGCTTATAAATTTTGTAAGTGAAGAATTACGAGTATTCTGCATATAGCAAGCTGACTTACTATTTTTATATATAGCATAATTCAGTTCAAGTGATTATAGTTGTATTAGAATTGGAGTTATAATTCTAACAAATTACGAATTTCAAGTATTAATTTCAAGTGGGTTGAGAGTTAGATAGCATACCCACAAATAAGGAATGATGAGGAGTAACAAAGTTGATTTGGGAGATTAGTATCAATAATTTGGGTACTAATTGAGAGTGAATGTAATTGGGTTTGGACAAGGAAAGAAAAACTAAAGGAAAAAGAAAAGAAAAGAATTGTGTATAAATGCAAAAGAATAGCCACTGATTCACTTAACTCAACACACACATACACCAACTTAGCTATTCTCTCTCTCACTCGGTTCTCTCTGTTTCAGCGAGGACACTCACCAACTCCACTGCCAACCATCACTACCAACACCGCCTCACCACTGCTCACCGCCAACACCGCCTCACCACTGCTCAAGAGCTGCCAACCAGGAGCCCCGCCTCAGCCCGGCATCCATGCTCAGCCACGAGCCCTAAGCTTCCCCTTCTTGTTTATTGTTCAGTGTTGTACGGAAGCAAATGGGTCAACCCAGCCACAAACGAGTCACCACTATTTCTTGCCACCCTTGACAAGTTGACAGCCACCAACGCCGCCACCCTCCAGCCACCACTCATATCTTCTTGTTTCAAGAGTTTATGTAATCACTCAAACCCTAACCTTAAAAGAGTTGATGTTAGTTTTAATTCAGGTTAGTTAAAGGTTAATTTAGAGTATTATTGGGTTTGAATTGTAGAAATTGGAGGTTTGGAGTTGTGGGTATTGCTTATAGGAGTGCTTGATTTGAGGTAACCATTATGTCCGCTAACTTACAGTTCCATTTTGAATTCGTTTTGAGCATATTTGAATTGTTTGATGAATTGCTTGAGTAAAGTAAAGTTATGGGAATCGTATGGTCACTAGGTTTCTCATGAATTTCAGTTTATAAACAAAAGTCTAGTTCATGAATTTCAGTTTATATGCAAAAGTCCAGTTCATGAATTTCAATTTATAAACAAAAGTCTAGTTCATGAATTTCAGCTTATAAGCGAAAGTGTAGTGCATGAATTTCAGTTTATAAGCGAACATAAATTTACTAGTTATTGTCTGAGTAATGAAAAGATTGCAATTTACTTGTGATTATTCTATTAGGTATTTTCTTTGAATCAAAACATTGATGTTCTATGGGAGAAAGAAAATGACTTTTGTCAACCAAAATTTATAATTTCCTACCACGTATACAAACTGTCCAAATTTCTTAATTATACTACAAATGGTACAAAAGTCTCTATTATGATTAAAGCAAAGAAAATATGTTTCATTAGTAGCATGAGTTGATTTGGGTGGTTTCTAAGCATACTTTGAGTAGTTTGATTCAAAACAAGCTTTGATTTATTGAAAGATCAAGAGAGCTTACTATATTTGAAGGTTTAGAGTTTTGTATGAAATTATAGAAAAGTATTTGAGTTGAGAAGTAGAATGACACATTGCTTGGGTTTTATAAAAAGAGAAAAACATGTTTGATTAGTTTGGATTAAACCTAGCTTATTTTGATTTAAAGATTTAGGAAGTTTATTCTATTGAAATCGTAGAGATTTTCTATGAAGTTATTGAAAAGTATTCGAGTTAGTACTCAAAAGAAATATTGTTTCTGTTTTATAAACAATTGAATTAAGAAGTGAATGAGATATTATTTATGTTCTATAAGTATGAGATGAACACTATGGTTATGATCACTTTTGATACAAGTTCAGTTCAAGTTCATGTCATTAATGTTTATAGTGAAAGAAGGCACTTTGGGTAGTTTAGGAACCATTGGGTACAACTATATGTTATTGAGACGTCTTATTTGAATTACGGCCCCCAGAAGTGGCCATGTCCCCCAGAAGTGGACATTATCCCCCAGAAGTGGATAGTAATTCCAGCCCTCAGAAATGGCCAGTGTTTAAATGCCCCCAGAAGTGGCGGCCCTAGGACCTACACACCCTTGTGCCAGGTAAAGAAAGAAGACATGAAAAGTTTTCTAGTTATAAGTATTGAGATAACAAAGCTATAAAGATTGAAATTTATTACTAGCTTATGTTTCATCATTGAGTTTATAAATGGTATTCGAATGAAAATCAATTGTTGTTCCAATTTCAGTCAAGAGTTTACAAGTCAACAAGTTATTTGAATTTTGATTTATGAATTACTGATATTATAAGTATATTGAGTTTTCACATATAAGTTATACGCATGGCATAAAATGAGTCTTCAAATGATTTTACGAATTCCCTCTCATCCCCATTTTATAAAAGAATTTCTAACATTTATTTGTACAAGGTGGAGTATTGGTTACATAGTTTCGGCTAATGTTTTACATGTGTTTGTTTTTCACAGGTAAAGTTCATATTGGGATGGGAACAAGTGAGGACGTTGATTTAGCTAAGATGTATTTCAAAACTTAATTAGTCGTGTCTAGCTTCGTTAATTCAGGTTCAGGTTGTAATTATTTAGATAATCACTAAAATCATTTCAGTAATGTTAGGTAAATGATGAGTTAAAGAGCCTTACATTCCCCCCCGTGAGTTGAGTGTGGCGGTAAAGCCCTAAATATTAGCTGGTTTTGTTGGATTTATTTAAAATGCTTTACAGGTTTAAATTCTCAGGGCCTTATTAGCTAGTTTATTGAGTTTTCAAACGAAACTCTGCCGAATTTTCGGTTCGAGTCTATTTATTTATCTATTAGGAATCTGAGGTGTTACAACATCTCAACCTCTTCTGTTCCCGTTATTAGTGGAGTCCTTACCAATGTCAAGAGTCATGCTGCCAAAATATACACTGAGGCGAGCTATAATGTCTTATGCAACGAGATTGGTTTGAGGCTATGTTTGTTGTAAAGGAAGCACACCGACAAGGAGATGCCATTTTTTATTGGCTCAATGATGTCAACAAAGTGCAAAGGATGTATCTTGTGATCCTTCATGACAAAAAGCAGATCATGTATTGCTGTTGTTTGAAATTTGAGTCACTTGGATATCCATGCCGCCACATGTTTGCAGTTATGAAATATGTAAGCATGAACGAAATCCCCGAGGGTAATATCTTGAAAAGGTGGACGATTTATGCCAAGGAAGGTAGTCAGTCCAATGAACACTTAGAAGGAGATGATGAAACTATTGTGAGGGCAAGGTATGCTCATTTGAACATGCTCTCGACAAAAATAAACTGTATTGCAGCAAAGGACAATAAGAAATACAAGAAGCTGAAGGACACCTATGCAAAGATGGCAATTGGTATGGTGAATAATGATGTAGATGCAAAGGGGGAAAATGAGCAAAAAAGGAGTTTTGGAATTGTTGACCCTGATATTGTAAGGTACAAGGGAAACACGAAAAAACAAAAACGACTTTGTAGCAAGTGTCATCAGCAAGGCCACACTCATAAGACGTGCGAAGAGAGAGACAACCATGAATCAACACCGACAAAATCAAGGCCGACCGCTGACTCTAATGACTCTTATACCCCTAATGCAAGTGAAGAGACTTCACCATCTAATAGTTTGCACACAATTGGCAATTACATGCCTAGCAACTTTGTCGATGGCGAGATATCAAAGGCAATTTCCTTTACAAATTGACCTATTTGGTTTTTACAAAGTTGATTAAATCTCAAACACTATAACATTATTGCTACATTGAAACATGCAGGTAGTACATGATCATAGGTTGGACAAGGGAAAACATCCTACCGTTGTTGATTGGAGTCCAACTCATGATTGGTAGTCACTGAAGAGTTCCCTAGTTGTTTTTTTTTACTACCAGTGACAAACTCCAATTTCTATTTCCATTATTATGGTTTGTAAGTGTTGGTTTGTACAAACCAACTCTCAGACGACATAAATAAAAGTTTGGTTCCATCCAAATTGGGATTAGTTATGACCAAATATTATTATAGAAAACACATCTTAGTAACTTATTCATTTTCCATATGTACATTTATACAGTTTATAATCAATATCAATTTTAAAATATGAGCAAGTTTTTTACATTCACATTAAATGATGACCATAACACAAAATTCCACTTATTGGTTGCAACCAAAGTATAATTAGGTACTACCAAATAATATCATATTAAGACCCATTAGGGATGAAATGCAAAATTCTATGCAAAGTTACAATAATTAATAAATTTAACTAAACTGATTTTTTTTAAAAAAAAAAAAAAACTATAAATAACATAGGTATATGTGTCAAATTTGTCAAGCAATGAGAACAGAAACAGTAGAGTGCCTTAGATCCCAACCTTACATGAGTACAGTTCTTGAATTTCAAAACAATGAGAACATAAACAGTAGAGTGCCTCAACTATGATGCCACCAAAGCATTTATATCATTCACATCGGTGCGTAGCATATGCTTCGCACAATTATAGTTGTGCTCCAAATCATTGCAATCACTTTTTAACAATTTGCATAAGTGCTTTAGCCGTTCGACCCGCATGTGTCCTGTCTGCGTATGACAGAACATAATTAGTGGTAATTAGTTAGTCATTTAGATGGCTAAATATGAGAAATTCATTAGAAGAACTAGCTTACTGTGTAATTGATATTTGGCCATTCAGAATTGTCAACTTCACAATACTTGATAATGAACATGCCGCAATCATGTCTACAATATCAATAATATAATTAGACTTTTCTTTTTGAATCTAATAGTTGAATCAACATGGCTGTAAGTATACGTACCCATTGGGTTGAATTGGTGTGGTAATAATTTCTATTTCAGCATCCATATCCCCAGAAAACCGATCTAATTGATGATGATTTCTGTAAAATACCCAGGCCTTTGCTAACTATTGATCACACAAAGAACAACAATATAATTATTGGAACCAAAACTAAAAAGTTCCACGACACAAATACTTATTTTCTACTTATCACAACTTTCGATAAGTTAGTCCGAATCTGCACATTGCCTGGCAATGAATCTAGCATATACCATTTCTTACTCTCAACATTAAGAACAAGTAAAAAACCAGTGCTTTGCGGCAAGATCTGACGATCAAGAATAGGAAGATAAACCTGTTAAAGAAATGTCAAACATTAACTATGACCCAAAATTTAGATATGCTCACAATTGAATATCAATAAACTATGATACCCTACAAACCTGTTTGATATGTGCAGTATTATCGGGGAAAAAACAGTTCACAATTTTCGATGGGTACATGGGGTCACCAGCCATTCGATCAAGAGTAAGAGCATCAAATTCCATCACCCGTGAC
>BSSO01007673.1:0-10792 GCA_030267885.1 Mesembryanthemum crystallinum | reverse complement strand
GTCCAAGAACAAAAGAAAGTTACATAGTAGGTCTTTTGAAGGGTAAAACAGTCAACCTATGTGTATTTCTCATTAAGAAAGTGAAAGAAGTGGTACTTTATGAACAAAATTGAAATTAAAGGTGGTTCCTTAAAAATAATTTTTTTAAAGGTGGTTCGGTAAAAAAACACACTTTAAAAAGGTGGTTTTTGACAAAATATCCTATTTTCAAATTCAATATTCAAAATATTCTTGGTATTCAGAAGGGGAAAAAAAAAAGCAAGAGTCCTAATTTCATCAACACATATTTCAAATTTAGAAATAAATGACAAAAAACCTTAAGAATATATCAATTCAAATATAGATAATAAATAGTGTAAATTGTTGAAGTCTATTGTGAATAGTGTTGGTCAATTTAGAATGAGCAAAGAATCCCATAACTACAAGGGTGATAATTTAATAAACTTGACGAATGAAAAATGTACAGATTAAACATATCTGATAATTAAACATTAACTATGTTGAAGAGAATACATAATTGAGATTTTTTATTGTTATCTTCTTGTTTTCTCACCTTTTTAATTACTCGATATCACACTCAAAAGAAGAAGAAAAAGGAAAAAACGAAACATCTATGATGTAACTATAAAGCAGCAGCTAAGGTTAAAAAAACAAACAAAACTAAACATGCTTATGCTTACAAGGAGAATCGAACCCGTGACAATATCAATGGGAGAAAGTTTATTGAGTCGCACAAACCATCCGAGATAAATAACACTCATGTATGTACTTGCACAATATATTACTTAATCTGTAACTGCACATAGGTTAAAACTAAAAAAAATAAAGCTGGGGGGGGGGGGGCTTGGCCTATGCTAGCCTCCCCACGTGGCTTCACCCCTATTTATGGAGAGATTAAGGCAGATGTAGAGTGAGGTATTATGTGAAAGAGAAGGTGAACACGCTTCCTCGTGAAGAGAAAGAGGAAAGATAAGAGATGAAAGTTGAGGGTATTTATGTCTATATTAGTTAAATTTATTTTTTGGTTGTATTTGACATAATATAAGAAGAAAGTAGGACGAGTCATGATAAGGAATTTCGGTTTGGCAACTTGACATATTAACATTTAGCTAGAGTAGTAAAATAAATAATATGTACAACTCTTGATTTGTATTTCGATTTTTTAAAAAGGGAGTCTTATTTTTTATCTCGATTCTGTGTGAACTAAGACGTAGGTTGTACAGTTGCTTTGATGCTTGTAACAAAAATTTGTATGCCGTAAAAAAATGTATTTGAAAAAGCGAAATCAAAAGGTGTGGAGTACAAATTATATGCTACCCCAGGGGTACCTTGCATTTGGTACCCCCCCCCCTCCCCCCAATGCGCGCGAGCTCTACAAACACAGAAGACTTTGCATCCCTTCTGTCTCTCCTCCTTTGTGTAGCTTCTTTTCTCTCTCCTCTCAATAAGCACCTTTCAAGCAGCACTTTTAATATTTGAGATAGGGCAAAGCTTTACATAAACCGACTGCTGATGGTCTCGTGTTGCGTTTATTTAATCTACCGTTTGGAAAAGCTTTACATAGACCCAATTTGTTAATGGTCTAGTGTTGTGTGTTTCTAATATGTTGTTATTCTATATTACTTGTGTGTTGCTATGAACTTAATGTAATCATAGATGTTTTCTCATTTTTTGTATGTTGTGATGCTAAAGTAGGAATATATTATTATGAAGTCAGCTCCCTTTCAGTGACATATTCAAAGATAAGTTCTCTAACAAACTCTTCTCGCTATTATATTATTTAGAGAATCATTTTTGAATTTTTTTCACTAACAATTAGCCAAGTTCAACGTCACCGACAATATTTGAATGAATCCGAAACGATTAGTTCAAAATATGTTTTTTTTCCACCACACTAAATACTATGAATTTGTTGTATGCACTAAGATCAATTAGGTCCTAATTTAGTTAAACAATTTGTTGAAGTAGCCTTTTTAATCAATCTTCAAAGTTAATTAAAGTAAATGAGCAAAAAACATATTGAAAGGAGCAGTCTGTTTAGATATGATGAGCAACTAGTTAATTAGAAATGAGCTTCCACATTGAGCGACCACCTTTATTGAAATGAGCAAAGTATGATTCATCAAATGAAAACGAAATGAGCAACTAGTTGTAATGAAATGAGCAATTATTTAGTTACAATTGAGCATCCGCTTTATGAAATGAAAATCAATTTTCTTTTTAAATGAGCATAGTAACAAATATGAAATGAATAATTAGTTTTTGATGAAATGAGCAATTAATTAATTTAAAATGAGCAATCATCTTATGAAACTAAAAATACGAAAATTTCCTATGACACCCCTGAACTATGACGAAATGCCAGTGGTATCCAAATCTTTTTTGAAATTCCGGTGGTACCCCTGTACTTTCAAAAAACTGAAATTCGTACCCAGGGGCTTACGGAAAGCTAACGACGTTAGTCTTTTTAGTCAAACTCTATTGTGTGGACCTTTTTGCCCTTGTGATTAAATCGTTTAACATTTATTTCATCTCTCTCATCTCCATTCCAACCCCGTCCATTCTCTCTCTCCTTTCTTTCATTCTTCTCTCTTCCATGTAAGCTCTAATCTCTCTCTTCTCCCCCCTCCCCAAGCCCCTCAACAATGTCATCCTTTACTTTCTCTCTCCTCAAACCCCCACTTCTGCCATCCATTCCACCTCCCACCCAAACCCCACTCTCCCTCCTCTACTTCATTCTCTCTCCTCCATGGAAGCTCTGATATCTCTCTTCTCATCCCTCCCTAAGCTTCTTAACAATGTCATCCTTTACTTTCTATCTCCTTAAACCCCCACTTCTTCCATCCATTCCTCCTCTTCCTCCTACCCCAAACCTTACTCTCTCTCCACTCTTCATACCAAGTTCATCAACCAATAAATCAAAATTTTGAGAGTTCAATTTGTTGATATTGTATGATTTTCTATGAGAGCTGCTTGATTTATCAACCAAATATTCAAAATTTCAAATTTATTGGTTTGTGGAAACAACTTGTTGAATACCATTTGGGTATTTGCGGCGTTGAATAATGGAACAAATTCACAAGTCAAGCTTTCATTTCTAAGATTGTGATTTGGTGTGAGTAGGTAGTGGGGAGGAGAGAGAAATTGGAATTGGAGCTACCATAGAGAAAACGGAATGCGAGAATGGGGTTTTGGGTGGGAGGAGTGGGTTTGGGGGGAAAAGCTCGGGGAAAGGGGGAGAGATATGAGTTTCCATGGAGAGAGAAAATGGAGGGGGTTAGAATGGATAGGAGAAAGATGAAATAGAGGTTGAAATGATTTAACCATAAGGGCAAAATGGTCCAAGCAACAAACATTTGATTAATAAACTTTGGATACGGAAATCAGTTTTTTTAGAAGTACAGGGGTACCATGGCATTTTGAAAACACTTGGTTACCATTGACATTTCGTCATATTTAGGAATACCACATGACAGTTCTATAAAAGAATTATTATTTATTTTTTTCGAATGAGCAAGTAACTAATATGAAATAAACAATCAATTTTGATAAAAATGAACAATCTAATTCCAAATTAGCACAAAAGCCAAAAAAAAAAAAAAAAAAAAAGGTGGGCCCATGATGTAGTTGACAATGCTTGAGGGGCAGTCATGGACACCCATGATGTAGTTGATTCTTGCGTAGGTGGTAAATTGGCACCCAGTATCGCTAATTGCTTTGTCTTAAATTTCCCAATAGCTTGTCAATCAGTTTAGCCAAACAAAGTGGGCCCAATGGCCAAGCATACAAACGCCCAGTAACTGCAAGTACCAATTCCTTATCTAAAGCCAACACTTGGTATCAAGACAGAAAATCCAATCTATGCTCACTGATTTCTGTTTCTAACTACTTATATTCCATGTCAGTTTTCTTAACCACAAGACCCCTATGTCGTTGGTCGACCCAACAACCCTTTCATATCTAGAATATCCAAAAACCGCACATCAAACGCTTTAATATCAATCTAAACAACAAAACAGCTTGCTTGGTCTGTCATTGCGAACACGACACAAATTGCTCTTGATGAGTTGTTTGCATGTATTCCTCTAGAAACAAGAATCCGTTGTGTGCTGAATATCAAAAAGTGCAGTGTACCTGTCACAAGAGATCCCAATATCACAGTACTTAGTGAATCACTGAATTGAGAGATGTTATTCTCATAAAAAAATGACAGTAACAAGTTTTATTTTTTTGCAATAAAAAGCAAAACAATAGTCTCCGTTAGTTCCTTTGCCAACTGATCCAACAGGGGCTGGTAGCAAACTCACTGCTTAAATTCGTAAAGCACACTCCCATGACCCAAATAATGTAGGAACTATAAGTGCTGTCTATGTAACTTCTTTGATCTAGAATTTAGAAACTCAATTAACATTCTAAATATCCAACTATACAACCAAGCATGGTGTTACATCACATTCCAACTGAGTAAACAAAAGAATTTGGGAAATNTTCAGGACAACATAACATGTACCACTGTAACAGATTTAATTTCTTATTGTAGAATTTTTTTTTAAAAAACAGCATTCCATCTAGAGTCATGTGATCGTAAGTGGGAGCATCATGAATATCCTTGTTTGCACCCTTCAAGAACCCACACACACATCGAGCACATCAACTTACAAGCCCCAAAGCAATATACCTTACAGAGTATAACATAATAGGTCATCTCATAAGAGCACTAGGAGAGGTTTACATTAAGGGAAATCATAATACCAATTTGCTAATACATCTCCTAATCTTATCGAGAAAAAAACAATCTATCTGTTAAGAAGTAGAGTTACTTAGGTCTGAATGCATAGAAACCATCAAGTTCAATTCATAAAACCAACCAACTTCAATGCTCGGATCAGAACCTAAAGTCAGGCTAGGCTATTTTGATATTGGGCGTGTTTTATGAAGCTTAGCAAGCTGGCTCAATAGCATGTTTTTGTTCACTACAATGACAAATCTCAGCAGCCTGATAAAAAGCTCATTTAAACCTCCATAGAAACAGATAATCAAAATTAAAACAATGATTCACTAACTTTTAAGCCGAATTAAGCATGATCCAATTCCGCCTAAAAGTTAGTGAATCATTGTTTTAATTTGAAACATTATTTCAATTTGGATTATCCATTTCTATGAATCATTGTTTTAATTTGAAACATTATTTTAATTTGGATTATCCATTTCTATGAATCAACAGTTGTGAACTTGTGATGTATTTGGATCTTTTTGAACCCTCCTGTATGACACTTTTTGTGCACCACGGGTATCACATTGATATCCATTGGGAGATGGGAATAAAAAGCTAACCCTTATCCAAAACTTTCAAGCTGAATTAAAATTTCGTAGGCACTGAAAAATGATAAGGGTATCCACAAGTTCAACTTACCTATGAATCAATAGTTGCCTTAAGCACTAGTACTGCCAGAAGAAAGATCTATGATTTTACCCACTGCTACAGTTTTCCCTGAAATCCACATTTGAAATTGTTAAGATGCAAAGGCATACAGGAGATATATAAAAAGTTTAAGAGCTATTGGTGTGGCCACAATGTCATCACCTTCAGTTCTAAGAGTAAATCTTCCAAGCTGTGCAAAGTCAGAAAACCTCTCCACACATATCAGGTTATTCACCTGCAAACACATTTGACATTAACTGAGCATCTACTACACCTTTAAAGAAAGAACATGGCTTAAATTGGAGAAGATACCCAGTTAAATGAAGATTGAATCTCCTTTTGAAATGGAGCAGATGGATAGCAGGACACAAGGGAAGGTTTAAAGGTATAGTTAAACTGCGAATCGTGTAAGAGGAGGTACTGTGTTTAAAAAAGTCACCCATGGACCCAAAAAAGTCACCTCAAATCAATTTAAGGTCCTTTCCATTCACGCTGAAACCGTCTCATCCAAGTTATTATTGGTTATAGAGGAATCATAAAGGCCGATAAGAATCAAACCCTGAATAATGGTTGGGGTAGGATACTCCTAATCACTGGAGCATCTCCTGATTCCTGTCTCATCCAAGTTTTTATCACAGCCACCAAACGCTGATTAAAAAAAAATTAAAAAAAAAAAAAAAAAAAAAAAAGTGGAATTCAAAATGTCCGTGCAAGGACTAACAATTCTGCTTTTCCACTCAACCTCCATCAGCACATCACCCCTCCCATAACACTAAAAGATGTGTATCCTTGACCCCTGAATCACCACACTGTGTCCAACCCCCTCCTCACCCTTAAGAGAAAATTTTATTATTGTTCAGCTGTAGATCTAGCAAAATGGAGCTAGTAAGAGGCATTCAACAGCAGCGACCAAGGGTCCTATCTCCTGTGCTAGCAACAGTGGTGATCACTGACACCCGGTAAATGGTCACTGATCCATATGGTGGTCGGGAGGGGATTGGATGTACTAAGCAGGTCATATCCTTCACCTATCAAGAATGCTATGCAACCATCTTCCCTGGATGTCTAACCTATATCTAGTAGGCAATAACAAAAAACAATATCCTTGAAAGGAAACATGGTGTACCAAACAGTAGAATAAAAAGATTAAAAAAATGCATAATGAGAAACAAACAAACATGTGAAAGTGACAAAATTAAGTAAAAACTATATGTGAGTAGGAACATAAACCTGGATGCGACACACAACAACAGCACCATTCTTGACAAACAGAACTTTCTTTTTCATTGGTTTTTTGGTCTTTGGATCAATCTGCAGTAGCAGCTCCACAATCTCGCATTCCTCAACAACAGCGTGTATATGCAAGACTGCTCTGTATCCAGCTGTAAAAATCGCCTAATATAGCAGCAAATTTGGAAAATAAGACATTTGAGAGAGGACTTAAACCAAGTACAAGCACCTACATTTGTCTTTAACTCTTATGTTGGCTGAATAGAAAGGGGCCATAAAATTTCAAAGAAAACTTCAGAGAAAGATTAACATACATTTTCCAGTAACTCAAGAATCTGCAACTGTGCAACAAACTCATGACCAGCTGCAATCGGCTCAGCTACACAAGATAATAATAAATAAATAAAAAGGATCAGATGCCAAAGGCTCAGAAAATTTTGGAAGGTTGGGTCAGAAAAGGCCAAAGAGCATTCACTATGTTATTAGGATGGGAACAAAGAATTAAAAATTGATATCCAATAACAAAATTCATGTATCTTACACATCACCAAGAAAAAGGTGACAACAAAAACTTAATCTCCATTTGCTTTGTAACGTCATACGTGATACGGCTTTGTGTTCTTGACATGCATGGACACTTAACACTCGACACTGACCTCAAGCAATCCCTGCACTGCCCAACCCTTCACCCTTCCCCAGCAAGAAAGTGAAAAAAAAAAAAGGAAAGAAAAAGAAAGAAAAAGAAAATGACTATAATTTAGGCCTACTAGACACAAGATACCCAAGGCATCAAATTGGCATTGCAATTTGATGATCAGTGTCCCAAAGTCGACTTCAAATTGACAATTATTTGTTTATTACTCATGAATTCAAAGTTTGTGCATCCAAAAGTTTACATGCACATGAAAAGATTACTACTTTCTCAACACTCTTATATTGATTTTTTTGCCTTTGGACAAGAACACTTATATAGCTTTTTTACCCCGACAAATCATCTGGCAATTCATTTACTGTTCCATTCAATATGATGAGGGCCTTGCAGTCCTTCCCTTAATCCATTTGTTTTAACTGAAAACTCCAAATCTTTTTCATGACATATGATAAGGGCTACAATTTAAACTAGTCTACTTTCATCATTTGGCCACAAGACTATATATTAACTAATGAGTACTAAATCAATTCAGAAAAAAAATGAGAAACTTACATATGCTCGACAAGACAAAACCGGACGATATATCTTCTTCTTCAATCCCAGACAGTCTAACTCGTAAATTTTCACCAGGCTCTGCATATTTGACTTTATCTTCATCAATGTATATTGCAATAACCTTCACCTGAACCTGCAAAATTTTGTCAGACTCTTGGTTATTCCATGTACAAGTACCATCAATGTCTATGCGGATGCAGATATAGTATAGAGATGCCAGAAGCAACCTTATTTGGCATGACCAACAATAATTCACCCTCCCGTATAGTACCAGACTCAACTTTTCCCATAACAACTGTCCCCATGTCCTTGAATCTGTCAATGATGGGCATCCTACAAATTGAATCTCACATATTAGAAAAGTGTGCGCAAGTCAACCGTCATGTATGACAGATAATATAAGTTTTTGCCGCATTGCCAGATTGATATTTTAATATGATCTCTAGATCAATATCGGTATTGAAAATACTTCAGTGACAACAAGGCATAAATACAACAACGAATTCCTTCACAAAACTAGCTTTAAACACCAAAAAGTCGCAAAAATAATCACGACAACCTGACACATCATCTGGCCCACAGCTGTGCAGTGTGTTGTGCTACTGTCAGCAACAGTAAACGTGCTTCCCAGAGGCAACAGCAGCAACAGCAGAGCGACAGCAGCAATAACAGTGCGACATAGCGTAGGAGAAGATATTTAAGTAATCTTGTCCTAGAGCAACTTATTGGAGAAAGAAGAGCCATAACATTCCACTCTAACCAAAATCGCATGAGAATATGGCCAGTAAAGAATTGTGCCACAGTATCTTCTTCTCTTGCCCAAAGCCCGCAAATCAAATCGAATCTACGATAACTCGAAAATACTGAACGTGCACCAAAGAGGCCAAGACTCCCCATGAACACACCAAACAGCCTACTCCAAATAATGCGTACCACATCACACTCCAGAAAGAGATTCTGCCCACGTCTCACTACTAAGCAAGCAAAGTAAGCAGGCATATGGTGAAGTAGGAAACCCTTGCCTCCTCTATTGGCTCCTAATCATTTATTCTATTCAGCGCCAAAGTCCACCCAAATGCCCTTACCTTAAGTGGGATCTGTCTTCCAGAGGAAATTGGCAATAGAAAAATTGAAATTACTCTCAATAGAGGATTAAAATATTATTATTAAGAGAGGAACCACGTAAAACCATGGCACAATGGCAATTATCGAAAAGAAGCTTGAGCTCCCCACTTCTCTCTCCCTCCCCTCTCTGTCGTCCCCCCTCCTCTTCCCCCTCCCTCTCCCTCTCCTTAATATATTCCTCAAGGGCCTTTGTAACTAAAATAGCTTCAAAATAAAAGAAATGGTACTAAAATGTTTAGAATAAAAAACCAATTTTAATCAAGACTCAAACAAGAGAAAGCATATTGAGATGCATAAACTTTTGATTTTTAGTATCTCAGTTGTCGCCCAGCATAACACTTTCTATTTTTAACAATATGGTTTTAGGGGTCATCTCTATATAGTATAATAGTATATACCTATCTAGCAATACCGTCCATAAAAATTTCATACAGACAGATGCATATCACCCTCCCACACCACCAATTTCAGTTTGTGCACAAGTACAACGAATGCAAATCGAGCAATTATTTATAATTTGCAAATAAGCAATTTCATTCAGAAAAGATTGGAACTATCACTCCCGCAGCGGAAATAAAACCAGATGAAAACCCATTCCAGTACAAGTCATATAACCAATGTTACTTGGACTCATGTCACTATGTATAAGCATGTTTCAGAATTCATACCTGAGTTCAAGTACCGTTATTCAACATTAGCATTCAGGGTAATTTGATGAGTCAAAATAAAGAGCAAGTCAAGCAGCTCAAGCCTCACCAATGTGCGGGCAAATAAAAGTAAATTCCATCCCAATATGTACTCTTAAGCAACCTCAGGAAGACACAAGTTGCAAGCTCAAGAGAAGATATATGATCACAAAATAACTTTTTCCACAACGCAAACATTTTTGGGGTCGGGGGGAAGAGCTCAGACGCAGAGGAGGACACCACCATACATGGCACCTTAATGCCTTTTACTTCTCAAAGCAGCAAGCGTGCTTTGATGTTCAAGTTTATAGCAAACCATCTCTACCTTTATGTCCAAAACATGCACAGAGGTGAAAAGATATAACACAAAAGGAAATCAATCATGTTTTTTTGTTACAACATTGAAGTTTTTGAAAGTTAAAGAGTTGGGGGGAGAAATATAAAGATAATAGCATCACATACCTAAAAGGGCCTTCAGGGTCTCGTGGAGGGCCTTCAACAACATCTAGGGCCTCAAAAAGGCATGGGCCATTCCACCAAGGGCAAATACCCTTGTCCATTCTTGTTTTGATGTTTGAGCCACCCAGACCTGATATTGGAAGAAACTGGACGTCTGCAAATGGTCAAGAGTAGAACACCAACAAGTCAAACCTCAAGTAGCAAATTAACTCGAATCAAAAATTAAAAAGTAGACCATACATGATTTGACCAGTTCAAGGCATCCAACAGCGGATCAAAATTAGGTCCATTACCTTTCTTAACATTGTAGCCTGAGGACTTCAGAAATGGGATCATCTTTGACTCAATCATATCATACCTGGGAAGACAATAACAGCCCTATAAACAAACAAAAAAACATGTCTATGTTTCTACATGATGAAGCTCCATAAGACCCTTCCCATAAACACAGCCTCTAAAACCCAAAAAATCTCATCCAAGCATGCAGACAAGGTTTTGAAGCATCAAATTGAAACCTTTCTTTTGACCAATTGACAGTTGGCTCATCCATCTTGTTAACCACCACTAAAAGCTTGGAAACACCCAGGGTCTTTGCAAGCAGGACATGTTCTCGAGTCTGTCCACCGTTTTCAAATCCAGTCTCAAACTCCCCTTTCCGAGCAG
>BSSO01007672.1:0-10793 GCA_030267885.1 Mesembryanthemum crystallinum | reverse complement strand
GTGTTATGTTTTAATATGAGCCATTGATTTAATTGAATTTGCAATAAACCTTAAAAACCATTAATAACATTTATAAATGATTTTATAACATAAGAAAATGAACTTTAAACTTAATTCCCCATCACTTGTTTGAAAACTCCCCATCCCCTCCCACGTTATCTTTTCCCCTCCCCTCAATAGAGACTCGTGCTATTTTTTACCCCTTCCCCTTTTTACACTTAACTAACTCGAAAGCCCTTACCACCAATCCCAAGCCAAAGTTAGGCACCTTGTTGTCTAATTTTGTTGGCAGTTCAAAACTGATCTCCTTACTCTGATTTGCATCATACCTCACTGAAGCAACATGATGTTTAACAATGGTGATAATAGTAACAAAGGTCCAATAAATAGTGTTAATTGTTTAAAAGATGATGGGAATGCTAAAATGGTATGAATTAATTTGTTATTTTTCTTTATTTATTCCAATTATAAAATATTTGTTAGAAAAGTTGTCAAGTTTGGTTGAGACCAAAAATAATTTGGTTCCAACCAAATTGATTATGATGAACTTTTGGACTTTGGTTTCAACCAAAGACAATTTAGCTTTGAGAAATACATTTCATAAAGGGGGAAAAATATATGGAGACATTATGAAATAAACTACACTCAATCAATCAAGTACAACTTCAACTACAATTAATAAATTAAAACTTGAAGATGAGGTTTGGTGGCAGAAGACGAGATTGGGGTTGCGGTGCTCGAGGTCCTGAGGGTTAAAGATGAAATTTGAACAGAGCTTTAGCTGGGGGTGGTGGTGCCTCTAGCCATGGCCGTGGCAATAGACGGCGATGATATGGTGGCTGTAAGGGTCGTGCTTGGGAGACTGTGAGAGGAAGAAAAGCAACTCAATCCTAATCGTTGAGTACAAAATCATCAATAACATCGATGGAGTAGAAGTGCAAGTGATAATGCCGATAGAGAAAAGAGATGAGAGATAAAATTGAAGAGTTGACAATTGCTGTAAGATTGGGAGGGGGACATGGGGGTGGAAGCTTGAAGAGATGGAGGAGAAGGAGGAAGAGAAAGAAGGGGATCAGGGGAGGGAAGGGGAAATGGAGCATGAGCAGGGGAAACAGGATGGGGAAAGAAGAAGGGAGCAGGGGAGGGAAGGGGTACAGAGGAGGTTTTCTACTTGTGCGGTTACAGGGAATAAGGACAGTATACCAAGCCGAACAAAGCCTTAAGAAATTGAATTAAAATAGTAGTTATTTTTTTGATAATATTAAGCATATTTTAATAGGTGAAATAAATAAAGGGATATGATTATATCATTTAAATTTAAGGGCTACGATTTAAAGTTTTCACGGCTACCATGTGGCGGTGGCTATTGTAAAATTTTCCGGGATGGCATTATGCAATGTATGTACACTACAAAGTGAATTTGTTGATTAGGATGTCGGTATATTTCAATAAAATACAGTTGTTATTTAATTGTATCTTTTGTTAGATATGATAAAACATTACATTTGAAAAGGAAAAAAAATAGATTTATCGAAATACAACCGTATAAAATTACAAAAATGAAAACTTAGAGCAAGATTTGTAAGAAATGTAGTACTTGGTGGAAGATCACAACCATACCTTAGTCGCTTAACTACACAAGTATACCCAGGAAGAACAACTAAATTGTCAACAACAAGGTTTCTCCCACAAAGGCTTATGATATTGATAACTACATAGTCAAGCAGTTATGGCTAGGCCTGGCAAAAGCTGACCAGATCCAAAAATCCGACTCGAACCTAACCCGAAAAAAGCAGGTTAGGATTGAGATTTTCGACCTGAAAATTTAAATGGGTCAACCTGATTAACCCGATTAATTAAATGGGTTAGGTTAAAGTTGAAATTTCCAACTCGAAAATAACCTGCATAACCCGAAATATATAGCAGGTCGGTTTTAAGTCAGGTTCACCCATTTAACTCAACTTAAAATAACCCATAAAAGTAGGAAGAAATGAAAAATTACACTTCTCTCTTAGTTTTTTCTTCTAACAACTCGTCTTTCACTCACTCATTAGCCTCGCTCCTCCTCTTTAACAACAGGTCTATTTATTTGGAAGAAAAAAACGGATTAAAACAGGTCAAATAAGGTCGACCCGATTTGTTATAAATTGGGTTAGGGTTGACATTCTCAACCCGAAAACATAAACTGGTCGGGTTAGGATTAGGGGGTCGCCAACCCGAAAAAAGCTGACCCGAACACAAAACTGACCCAACCCGACCTGATTACCAAGCCTAGTTACAGCTATCATAATTACCGTATTCTCTACAACCAGCAATATCTTGGCCTTTGTTGTTGTAGTACACAACCCTTCCTATTCGGCACCTTGATTTGGTTTCTCATTTCCTCTTATGCTTGTTGAAGACCGACTTTGATGATCTTCACCTTGATTTGGACGATTAATGCTAATAGACGACTCAAACTGATCTTCCACCTCACTTTTTCGAATCCTTAAATTCTTCAATAATAGGCCTCGTGCAACCTGATGAATTCCTCCTCATCTTCTCCTACTAAATCCAATATGCTCAAAAACAGTGAATGCAGGTAATCACGTCTTAGCTCCCGCATTTGTTCCACTGAAATTCAGAATACTATCCATTCTTCCCCTGTCATCTCTTCAGTGCTTCCATTCACAAAGTAGATTTTCCCTTCAAAATGTAAATTACATCCGTTATTCAACATAAGAGTTTTTGTTATAAACTTATCATTTACAGTACAACAATGGATCATTTTCCAACTCTTTTTATTTTTTATTTTTCTTGTAGTTCAAATTTAATTAAGTTCGCGACCAATATATTTTTCCAATTGGTATGACTTATAATAGTAGAATAGTCTTTTCTTGCGTAAACCTGTTATGAAAGCATCAAAATGAAGTAGTATAAAGAAACCATAACAAGTTCACCATGTAGAAGGATTGGACACCTTGTCCCCCCTGATATTCCCAAAGCAGCTTAATGGTATTGATCATGCATACTGTAGTTAGTAATCATTTGCATGATAATATATGCGAATTGAATAAATCAACCTATAGACACCAAAGCAAGTGCTTATAAGTGATTTAATGAGACAAATCAAATAAGAAAAACACATTGTGAGCAAATTCGTTCAGGCTTTGTATTATTGAACACCTAAAGTGCAGCAAACTTCAATCATTCGAATTATGGAGCAACAATTTCACTTAAATAGGACCCAATAAGAAAGAAGAGGATAAACCACGGGTTTGATTATACCCCATCCGTCTTAACTCTTACGTGTTACAACCTCTCAAAGTTAAGCAACAATTCGCGCCTACAAGAGGAGTTTGCCGATGGCAGGCTCATCGCTTAGCAGCCTCCGGCCAGGAGAGGAGAATAGGAGATGGTTTGGCATAACTGATCTCATTTTGGATCGTTTTCTTTTGGTTGATTAGTATTACTATAAATTTCCTGCCATTTATAAAGTGTTTAAAATGCACTTCTCCATTCCCTTGGGCTATGTCCTCCAATTTAATTCAACTTTTGTAGTTGGGCTTGGGCCTAGGTGCAATTCAGTCTTTCAAGCACAAGGCTTAGATTCAATATATGCTTTTATTGAAACAAGTTCATCTTTTGCATTGTCAGGTTGGCAGCCCATGGGTTTTAATTTCTCTTTAAATAAAGTACTCCCTCCGTTCTTAAAACAAAGTTACGCTTTGTTTTCCGCAACTCACATGCGAAAACAAAGCGTAACTTTGTTTTAAGAACGGAGGGAGTATGAGGTTATGTTTGGTAAAATTAGTTGAAATAATAGAATATAGTTAAAGTTATTTTTGAAATGGTAATAAACTAGCTATAATTATATTTGTAAAGTGAATTAATACGGCTAGCTTCACAAATTTAGTTCTAATTTCACATACAGTTCGGTAGGTGGAGAAAAAAGGAAATAGCTACCAACATTGAATTGTAACTTTATTCAAAAGTATATTAAATTGTTAGCAATATTGACATACGAGTTGCTCGACAATCTTATTTAACAATTTTCGTCCTAGTTGACATTTCGAGGTCCAACTAATTGAACTAAAAAATCTTCTACCATAAATTTCTCATAAGCCTTATTAGCAAAATTAAAGATTTGATCAGTTATGACCAAAAGATATACATTAGAGATCGATTTTATAATATTTCTACGCACAAATAAAAAATCAAAATCATTCCAAAGAAAATATTTGTTAAAATATTTGTTATAGTTATGTCTTGGACAATAAAATGATGATTCTTCTTCTACTTTTTGAATTTAATGTCAGAGCACACGTACAATGTTAAGACTTAAGACTCAAACTTTACCACATGACCCACATCATCTTTTTTTTTTTCCCCTTTTTGATCAATTGTATATATATATATATAGAGCCCACTCAATGCTACTACATCTTTTCCTTCTAGGAGCAAAAAATGAGAAATGTTTCTATGCCTTGCATAAGCGGCCACTTATTTACGAATCTCATTATTCAGTACCATTTTTGTTTGTCAAGAAATGTTTCAAGTTAAAAAAATAAGAACATTTTTAAGATAAATAGTTGTGGGGAGTATCATCGAAAACAATGAGATTGAGAATTCAATTCCACTTGTCTTTTATTTGCCAAAGGATCATAAGAACTTACTAACAATTTGTGAAGTTGCACGAGTCTTGACCTTTATAAGAGTTAAGTACCTTCTCTAAATTGAAACTAATAATCTAGCCACACATTTTCCTAGGCCCCAATTTGTTCAGCTCAATAGCAGAGCTTAATTAGCTGGGACACAGATTTCCTACCCAAAACTATGTTTCATTGGGCCCGTCATTACTAATGACAAATGGTAATGTTTTGACCACATTCAAATTAAACGGGCCGGGTGTTGTTACGCAAAGACTTGTTTGCAAATGCTTTACATATCGTCATGCTAGCTAAAGTCCAGAGAAATTGAGCAACATTTTCTATATTGTACTTATGTCTTAGGAGTACTAAACACACAACCAAAAACCAATTAACAAACCAAAAGTTCATCCAAAAAAAAGTATATCATCAAAATGGGCAAACCAATCTTCATTTCCCCTTGTTCTTGCTACTTACAATGATATATTCACTGCGAGAAATCGTAGTCGTTGATTAGTGATCACACCTTCACAAACAATTAAACAACATTGCAGGCATATATAACAGTTGCTATTCGCTAACCACATTGGGGAGGAAAAAAAAAAAAAAAAAAAACAAACCCACTCTCATACCAACAAATCCATTAAACAAATCCACTCTGCTAACTGCTTTAGATTTTTAACTTTTTTTTTTTTTAATGTTTAAAAGTGTACATGGGTGGGTTTTTTTTTTTTTTTCCTTTTTTTCCCCTCTTTAATGTAGGTATTGAATGAGAGTGGGGCAAATCCCATATCCTCATCCCACTTTTAATTCGCTGAAGAGGGAAAGCTTCTCAGGCCTTCTACAAATCCCTTCAATCGTTTTAAAATTATATATATAGATTTTATTGGACTTGAAACTTAAATTTAAGCATTGTTTGACATAACTTATAGGAATTCAATTTCTCCCTCTCACATCCCTGATCTCCACTTCTTTTACCTCCAATTAACATCCACATTTTACCTTTGAGAAGCAAAAATAAGTTAATACTTTAGATGTTAAAATCTGCAACTTCTATAAGTTCAAGCTCATTTACACTTCTTAAAAGTTATAGGTGGAGAAGTAGGGTGCGAGAGATACAAGGTATGTAAAAAGGGGAGTGTTAATAAGTTCATGTAGACCATGTTTAAATTAAGTTGTTTCACATTGAAAGATTGATGTAAAGAGCTTTATTATATCACCTTAGAGGGCTGCTCTGCTATTATCAATTGGTTTTAAGATGAAACTTCACTATTGTGTTATCCTAGTAGGTTTGGGCTTCCTTTTGTTGTGACACCGCAGTAGTGCGAACGAGCACGCACTAATTTACAGAAACTTTCCACATCCATTCATCCATCATCTAAGACAATGTGTCATGGACCTACACATGCATTATTATGTCAATTACTAATAACAAATGACATGTTTGACTGTTTCCAAATCCAGCTACAAGACTCTCAAAGACACGATATTCACAAAGTCCAAATACAGTCCACACAATTTGACAATTCCAAATTAAACACAGTGAAACCTTGAAGATGAAGAGATTAATTGCCCATTTTGATTTTTTTCTTCACGCTAGCTACTAATAAGTCCAGATGTTTGACACTCAACAATATTTCCTCTATATAAAGTCTCCCTAATCACACAACCCCAAACCATCAACCAAACAAACCCAAAAATGGGTAAACCAATATTGATTTCCCCTCTTTTCCTCCTACTCGCAATGACAATATCATTGCGAGGAATCCTAGCCGTTGATTACACCTTCACAAACAACGCGACAGGTACACGTGGCAGCATGGTATTTACTAACCAGATTGGGGAGGACTACACCAAACAAACCCTCTCTAAAGCCACCAACTTCATATGGCAAATCTTTCAAGAGAGCACAGCCACAGCCGCTGACCGGAAACCTTATACCCAGGTCACTCTTGTCTTGCAGCCCAATATTCTGTTCCAAGGCAATTCTGTCCCGGCAGTGACAAGTGGCAGCCAAATACAGGTCAATGCCGCGTATCTAGCCGGTTACACCGGTAACGTCAAAACAGAATTTACTGGCATTGTTTACCATGAGATGACCCATGTTTGGCAATGGTTCGGTAACGGTCAGGCCAATGGTGGGTTGATTGAGGGGATTGCTGATTACGTGAGGTTGAAGGCCGGGTTACCGGCTGCTGGGTGGGTCCAGCCCGGGGCCGGGACCCGGTGGGACCAGGGATACAGTGTCACGGCAAGGTTTTTGGATTACTGTGAGAGTCTTATGAGCGGATTTGTGGCTCAACTTAATAAGAAGATGAAAGATAGTTATAGTGATGGATTTTTTAAGGACTTGTTGGGTAAAAGTGTTGATCAGCTTTGGTCTGATTATAAGGCTAAGTATGGTAATTGATTGATGAGAGTACATAGAATAGAATTGGGTTGGTGGGAAGAACACAACTTGAATTGGCCAAATAAAACAACCAATTAACTCTAAACTATGTTAGCTACATGTTTGTACTTTTTATGAAGCTATGAATTTTTATGAAATATACTTTGCAGTAATTTGTTGTGCGCTTTTTTCCCCTTTTTTTTGGACATTCAGTGATACGGAGGACTAACAACTTCTTATGTTTGATTAAGGAGTACCTCTCAATACGTACATAGTATGGGTGTTCTCAAGAAATCTTCTTTCATAATTTAAGGCATACAGATTAACTTATAAGAACATTAGCGTATAATGGATCAAAAGGCAACCTAATTTGTAACTATCTTCTAAAGTCTAGGCTATATATAGCTAATATAGCAGCAATAACCAGCTGAATGGATTTGTTTTCCATGTAGAGAGATTGTAATTGGTGACATAGAAGAAAATAGAACCTAAAGTAGGGTAACTCAGTTACTCAAATATGGTACTTTTTAAGCATAATCGGCCAAAACAGGTAATGAATTGGTACTACACTACTACTTGAACTATGGTAGAAAACCTAATTAAAATACCTAATGCATAAACATTTAAGTGTCTGCATTTGCACATTATATACTTTCAATCTAGTCAATTTTATGTCCATTTTTCACCGGCTTTCCTTGTTGGCATCTTTTTTTAAAGTCATTGGGTTGCCTAAGCTAAGGTTAAGAGTTCAAGGGCATACATACCAATTACCACGTACGAGGGAAAGATTTGCTGATATTCTATTGTGACATCACTAAAATTGCAAAGCAACGAAATATAGCAAACGGATGTTCTCTGTCACTGAAATTGTCAAGGTGACCTTTACTACCCTACACGCGCGCGCGCACACATAAATAAAATAAAAAAAATGTTGTTGACGTAAATCAAACTCTGGCCATAAATTTCATGAAATTCGTCACTGACTTTATATGAAATCGCTGGTAAAGTAAAGGGTCAAGAATATCTAATTATTTATTTATTTTTGAAGAATATCTCCCAGCCTACTAAAAACTAAGCTAAAAATGTGAGTACAGTAATTCAAAACAACAGGGAAAAAAAATTAAGTGTCCTTAAGCAACTGACTTGGGCCATTTATTATCTCATTGAACAATTCACAAGGCTTTTTCATTTGGGATCCCATTGAAGTCGTTTCTTCATTGAGTAATCCTGGACCCTCATTAGCTCGATCTTCAAGACTTTAACTGCACTTTATTTTTTGGGCTTGGGCCCACGCACTGTTGATATTCAGTCTTTCAAACCCATTAAAGCTCTTCAAGGCTTAGGTTTTAAATACTGTAGCTGTCCAACTGAGTTCCATACTACTCCATTAAAGTTGCTAAATTTTGAGATCATACTCTCAATCCTGCTAATCCACCTTAAAATCGAATGTATTGAATTGAACTGAAAATTGTATGATGTATTTGAAAAATTCAAAACCCTAATTGTAAGCACTATCAAATTTGTTTGAGTTCCTTTATAAAAATAAGTAATGAAGACAAAATAGTATAGTTGATCATAGGCCTATCTAACTAGGTGATGTCAGTTGTGGCTCCTGCTAACTTCATTTACCTACAACTAAGACCCCATCTTAATCAGTAGATTGGTATGTAGTGTGAGGTCTTGTTTTTGAAGTGTTTACTAGTATATGAGTAAACTGTAAACAATACTTGTTCTTTTAAGTATTTTTGAGTTTTTTTTTTTTTTTAATACTTTAGATAATTATATTGAGATATACTTTTTTTTTTCCCTTTTTTAAGAAAATGGGAAAAAGACTAGTACATGTACATTCACTACAAGAAAAACCCTCTTTTGCCACGGTAAATACCGCCGCAAAAGTTCAATTACAACAGGATTTCACATCATCGTAGTTGTACTTTACGACAATTTTTAAGGTTTTTTTTGTCGGTAAAGATCAATTACGACGACATTTTCTGTCACAAAAGATCAATTACGATGGATTTTAATCGCTATTGTAATTGGATTGTTGTTGACAATCTAAAGCCTAGTAGTGAATATTTGGATATTTTATTTTTTTTAAATAATGGTGGACAAACTACAATGGCTCATCATTAACACCAAATGGAAAATTTTGTAAAAATGAAAGAGGAGATGCTAGGGAAAACGACATAGTTGCAATACTAGTTGACCGAAAATGGAAACTTTGGGCATTTGGTTCCCTGCATTATGATTATCACTTAGATGAATCTTTGCACAATTGATTGTCACTTCCAAATTTCATGTTTTTGTGCTTATGCATTGAACGAAGAAGTTGTACATCATTTCCCTTGTTCCCTTATTCATCTATCGTTTCCTTGGTGCAATGTAGAATCTTGACTCTTTTTAGCCTTTTTTTTGCCAAACTTATTTTATGGTGTCTAATCTAAGTGCTTGACAAAAATGATCATGGAGCAATAATCTCAATGCCAACTATTATTTTGCCTTGATCAAGGGGAAAATGTTTTCATGAAGCATTCTTAGCAAGTACTCCTAATAATAGGGTTTCTCAATCTACCATCAAAATCAAAAATAGCTACCTTTTTATTAAAAACGAGGTAAAGACACATTTACGTATGTATCTACCAATATTCCCTAAATGTCGATGATAACACTAATGAACTATGTTACCGACATCTTTATATGGGACTTCTATTTTTGTACAGATATATATTCATATTCGTTTTATGGTCTGCGGTAAATCCTATTTGATCTGAGTAACATTTTAAATCCTCACCAGAAAAAAAAAAAAAAAAAAACTTTATCAATACATATTCTCTCTATTCACAAGATACATACGTGATGCTGATTCTTTACCATTTGAACCACACTGGCACATGCCACATAGTCTCTTTATATGCAACTCTTAGTGGTAATTTCATGTGCTAATATCAATTTTGTTTGGGATGGTTGTCAATTGCCAGTTTTCAATTTTTTTGAAAACTCAAAACCATTTTTTGGAAACCACTTTTTTTGGTTTTCAGTTTTTTGTTGTCAGTTTTGAAAATTAAGCAGGGAACTGTAAGTACAAAAAAAATTAACTTTCAATGAAATTTTTACAAAGAGTTGAAATTTTTTCAAAATCAAAAATTGGCAATTGGCAACCACTCCGAATAGGGCCTTATATTTTCGAACTACTTTATTATCAGTAATTTGACATGTGTAAATATTAATTTTGGAATTAATATATTTGGACTGTTCATACATAATGCGCCACTTGTAGGCTGTCCGTGCATCATGACATTCATTAGAAAATCCAATCCACTGCTTTGTAATCGATCCATAGGTAATGATGGTGATAGATCAGAGCCCGTGGAAAGCTCCTGGAACGCTCAACTTAATTCCTTAATTCTTGGAGATCTTGTCTGTTCAACCATAATGCAATGGGAGCAGCAAGATAACATATTTATATTGAAATAGCCAATCTAATCAAATATAGCTAGAAAATTTGGGGTGGTTAAAGGCAAAAAGGTAGAAAACTGCAACGCTACTTTTCCTAGAAAGCTCACTAACAACCCACTAATGATGTTGATGAACAAATGTTTGAGATATGTCGACCAGGTCTTGACTTAATGGTTAAAACTGAGCCCCTGGGTACATTAGGTCTCAGGTTCGATTACCTCGTCCTCCTGTTATGTATAATTTATTGTATTGGCCTTTGTGCCTCCCTTGGATAAAAAAAAAAAAAAAAAAAAAAAATGAGATAGATTGAGTGGGAAAAG